>JABCPU010000879.1:0-22775 GCA_016800925.1 Suillus spraguei | reverse complement strand
TCCGTAAGGAATCTAGACCATCTTCCTTCCAACCATCTTTCTCCAGACTGTCGTCCTCCCAAACATCACTTCCAGGCCCTACGCCATCTTCATCCACCAGGAGTGCCAGGGTAACTGCTGGTCTTCACAGTCGGTTGGACCATACGTTGCTCCTGGACAAGTACATGAGGAGGCTACGAAATTGCTGCCCTGTCCACTTTAGCATTGACTGCCAGGTTCACGCAAAGGGTGCGTGCACCTTGGGAAGCACGCCCCATGACTCCATGTATTACGACTTCAAGAGAAGTTTTACCTTCCAACGTTTTACTTACTGCTTCAAATGCGCACTTCCCCAGAACTACAACCATAACCAGGAGGAGCCATCATGCCATTCTCAGGTTCTTTACCAGAAAGGAGTACCTCAGTGTCCTTTTGCAGGTTTCATCTTTGAAGTGGTATACTACGTTTGGAAGTCGGGTAAAGCTGACCTTTTGGCTGGGACTTTGGGACGATCCACTGGTTGGGTTAGCTTTGAGGAGTTCATAATTTGGGTGAATGAAGAGGAAAAAGACCAGGGAAGGTACATCAACCTCTTGGAGCTCTTCATTGCTTTTTGTAGGGAGTTGGAGACGTCAGATCCTAATTTTTTCCAGTAGACCTCCTTTCAGTAGAGTTGAGTAGCACATAGTTTCTGGAGGTGGGCTTATTCATAGCATATGATTATCAAGTAATGCAAATGCTGCAGTCCCTCCATTTTCCTGTATCAGTTGCGTTTGTCCGGTCATCCATGATGCTTCAAAAGGAACCTCAATAAAGTATGTGATATACAACATCAAGTGCATAATACATCGGCAACCAAGCCTAAAATCCTTTTACGGCTGTGTGCAAAACTAATGAGATTCCTGAAGATTGGTGGCGAGTGCAATGAAAAAGAAAATCCTTTTCGGACGCCATTAGACTCAAGAGTCCATGCTCATCGCCAGCAGATATGAACACGACACTTCGCGCGTTCTTCTCTACGCCATGGTTGACCGACGAATAAGCAATGATCGTGCGCTCTCACTCTGGGATCATGGTTGGGACGTCGAAGATATCTGAAGTGTTCGGTGTTTCTCAAGCCCGCCGCTTTCATTGGCGAAACGTGTCTGAGGAACTTGGTACTGTTGCCAGGCCCCCTTCTCCACTGGTCAGGCATACAAGAACAATCACACGAGAGCTCATGACAGCTGTCGAAGACCTATTTACTTGAAGAATCAGATCTGTACCTCGACGAACTTTGCACCTAACTTGCAGTCGAGCACGACATCGCACCGTCATCCTTATCTCGCAGTATCAAAGAAGATGGCCCATCTCAAAAAATGCTCCAGCAGATGGCGTGCGAGCGTGTTCATGTCCATCGAGAGGGAGGTTCAGTCTTGAAGATCTACGGCGGGTGAAGGAGGAGGCGAGAAACATTTTGAAACGATTGACAATTCCTTTTTGCTTTCAACAAATGCAAGACCAGAGAAGGCGCTGGAAAGCCTTGCCACCGCTGTTGCACAACATGAATGTGGAAGTCGTAAGTCACACAATATTCTTTTAAAACATCTTATAACCGAAATTCTGACCAGCGGAGCTTACCCAATGGACGAATGGGCCTGAGGCGTTGAAGGATGCCGAGACTATTTCTGACACGGTCGAGACCCTCAGGGGAAAAAAAATCAAAGACGTCTTCAGGGCCGCAGTTTTGTACGGCTACAATTTAAACGAGGCTCTGGCCACTCGACCCCAAATAGTGCGCATCATCAGGGAGCATTTGGGGAATGATGCTTTTCTGATCGGACCAATCAACGTAGTGACTGATACGGCGATGATCGCCAAAATTATCAATTCCCCAGCTTCCCTTGATCGGAGTTCTGAGAAATTCATTTCGAGCCGCGCCAAAACGTAGTCGACCGTTCGAAGCTGATATAGGGCATTCGATTAAGAAGTGGTCGGTATAGCATATACAGCATCCACATACGGACTTGGAAGGTTCCAATGAAGTCTTTCGCTGCCTTGCATGACCGGTATAAACAAGCTGCAAGGCTCCAATGAGAATACTGTGCACGTGACTATAGAACTAGTGTAGGGTTAAGAATGCACCCACCCGCATTCCCAACCCTAAAATAGGGTCATTTATGACACGACCTTCCACCCCAGCAGCATCTGCCCAACACGGTAATGTGTCGCCAGATCGTCAAGGCCGCAGTGGCGTGAATTGCAATGTAGCATTCAATGACAATGTATCATACCTAGCCTGTGGAGCCGGACAGTCCTATCCGGAGGGACCAATCGCAATGCGAGTCCCATCCGAAGAGAATGAGTCTGGTGATTTGACCTAATTACTGTGCTCCTCTAGCAAGGGCTCGCCAGCTGGTTGAATCGTTGCCACGATCTCAGATATGAGCGTCCCTGGCTAGCATTGTTTCTCAGTATATCCTCCTGCGCCATCTGCATACCTCATCCTGCTGAGATCTAGCGTCAAGAATTCATTCAGTTCCAATAGAGAGATATGGTTTCATACCTCCAAAAGCATCCCAATAACTTGTCGAATATCCTGGAAATCACGTGTAGCTTCGAGGTCCGCTGATGCATGTGGGCGGTAGATGCCACATGTTCCGAAAGTGGCTTTATGGGTTTCGCAGCCCTTTTCATGGTCTGAAGTGCTGATTCAAGATCGGCACCTTGTTCTGCGCCAGAGGGAGCATCCTGAACCTGCGTGACTATCAGAATTTGGAAGAAGAGAGGGTGGAAACTAAAAGGTGACCTACCTTGATATTCAGAATTAAAGAAGCGCCTTCACAATAACAAGGTTGCGGTCGCGTGAGTCCTTTGAGTGCTTTTGTACGGTCACATGAGCTTTGTTCCAGGAAACTTGATATTCTTATTTACTCACGGAAAATCTTGCTTGTCGCATTCTTGACCTTCCCTAACAACCGACGAATTTTGCCGCCGGGTCTGGAGCGACATAGTCGCATACTGAACTTTCACCAGCGGTTGCTTTGCCGAATACACGGTTTTCGAGAGGTGGATTTTGTCTCGAGTCTCTTGATTGACTGTGTTCGCTCATCGTTTGAAATAGCTGATGTTGAAGATCAGCTTGAGCGAAGAAGGGTGCAATAAGTAGACCCGTAGTCAGAGGAAGGGGGTCCCCCACCGCGACGCAGGCAAGTCGCAAGTCGGCGCAAGCCTCAACTGGCAATGTTTGCCGCTGTTTTGACCTCCGCACCTTGCAAGGATCTCATGCAGTGTCGTGTCTGCCTCGTGTTCCTCGAAGTTTTTGACATCCCTGGTGATCCATGGAGACTCTACGTGAATGCGGAAGTTCAACGCAGGCGATGCCAGTCGTGGCGAGAACAAGAACTGACATACTCAACGCCCACAGTATTGATGTGTTCACTGACAATAGTGGAACCAACTGCGTGTGGGGTAGACTTGAGCCCGGCCTCGGCGGACAAGGCAGAGTTACAGGGAGGTGTCTTGTGTGTGCGGTGGCGCCAGCATTATTGGCCAGGCAGAAGGAGGCTCAGGTAGAAAAGAAAAATTAACTTTGAGAATATGAATGCCCAAACCTGGGAGCCAGCTTTTACGCTAGCATGACACCACACGTGTTAGATATTTCAAGTCAAGGTTCACAATTGATGAGTAGTTGATGCAGACCGAGCCGCTGTGGCGCAGGTGACAAACAAACCGAAACAACTCCAAGTCCGCGTCAAAGTATGCCGCAAGCCGCGTTGGATTCAATGGAGTTGGCTACAACGGTAGACCCAAATCATGTATGTTTCCCTGCTGTCTTATTTGGCATGTAGTATCTAACGTGTATCGATCATGTACTAGCGATCTCATCCACAACGAATACAGTTCGCGATAGGTATTTTTGGGGCGCCCCGCACGTCGCACAGGGGATTCTGGCAGAGTGGCTGAAGAACAATAGGCCACCCAGCTCTCACTTTCACCTCCATCGTAGTCACATCACATCATCGATCCCTTACCTACCAGCGCGGCACGATGTCTAGTCAAGCAGGAGGCAAAGAGACTCGCCAGAGAACTACCCTCCAGGAGCATGGGCAATCCAGCGGGGGCAGACCCCCAATTCATTCTGCCATACACCGAGGTGAGTGCGATTGGCACCGTGTCTGAGTCTGTGTATGCTTATCTGTCATCAAGGCTGGCTTTTTCTTGGTTGGTAGACATCTGGCCTTTCTCGACTGCAGAATCCTGTATCAGACTTTAACCAGATGAAATTATGCACGTAAGGATTACTGAAAGCTTCTGCCAATATCGGAAGTGTGATCGGCCAGTTTCTGTTCGGTAAGCTGCATGATACATCCTGCTTTATCCCCCTTCATGCTGAATTTGTAATGATTTAGGACACTGTGCTGATGCTTTCAAGAGAAAGACAACCCGTCAGTTCTTTACATGTTTTTCGCTAGCATCCACATTCACATGCGTCGACAAACGGAAAAGAGGTCGAAATCTCATCCGTATTCGCGAGCGCCAAGTCATCACCAAGACGGGCTCTCCCCAAATGGATGCAAAGTTCCGTATCTTACTTGACGTGGGTATCGGTGGTGGCTGCGTTGCTGATCGACGGTTTATCCCAGTATGGAGGACTGTCATTGGATTATCGCTCATTCCGGCTTTCGGGGCACTCTACCAGCGCTTGACCCTCCCAGAATTTACAAGAGGTCGCAGGAAGCAGAATTGATTGAACAGGGTGATCTGGAGAAGGAGAAGGTATGGAGGTCAAAGCTAGTGTTCGTACCGCCGAGTCTGAATTAAGCCCCAGGGAATATGAAATTACCGTCAGGCTGGAGCCGAACAGGCTGGTATGTGTGGTGTAGGAGGTAAGTCGACCGCCTTTGTTCCTTCTCACAGGAGCTCATCCTCGCATAGCTATCCGACGTCCAATGGATCCACCCCCATCATTCAGACCCACAAACCTTCTGCAGCTTGCTTAGATGACGACGACTCAAACCCAAGCTATGCTCACAGCTTCCTTCAAAACCTCATTGCTTCATGTTCGCAAGCCTGGCAAAATCCGATGACAACACAGAACAAAGCCAGCTAACTTAGGTCAGTATGTTGACTGTCACCATAATCTCTTTCTGATTGCCGAAACACGCTGTACGACGGGGTTCGGCAGTTGTCTCGTCCCCATACCGCCTCAGATACCGAAAATCGCGACGAGGATGCTGATTTTCTCGGTTTCCCCGACCTAAGCGTTAGAACCGAGGGCCAGCCAGTCCGCTGTTCACCGGCGTGTATCTGATGCTGTTTTTTACTTTGATCTCTCAGCAAGGTGAATTCTCGTGCTTGGCAGAGGCCGGATGTCCAATGATTTTTGGTTTCGGAATTCAAGCGATCATCTCAGCTCTTGCCATCGAATCCCATACAAGTCCATCACTCACTGAGAATCCAGATGCCACTCGACTCGTACACAGAAAGACGAGTACGGAATGGAAGCTGGCCGACGGAGTGGGCGTTTCGTTCGATGGAGGTTAGGCAGGAGGGGGCCGTCTACATACGTGTCTTCTTTGCTTCATCCTCGTGCTCGCTTCACAGCTTTAGCACTCTCCGTGCAGATTAAATGTCCAATGCTCTTTTTGCACAATATGCACACGTCCTTCATCTGCATTGACCCCTCGTTATCGCGGTCCTACAATCCCGCAAGCCTGCCTGGGCCATTACGATTCTACAGTCTTCGTATCTATTCCCTGAAGAGTTCAGCTTGACGCATCGATGAAGGTGGGGTTGTTGAGTATTCTCTAGTACGCAAAGTATCAGCAATGGTACCTATTTCTCATAGTCGTCTTGGATTTTGCCTCCTTCTACAAGCTTCCACAAAGCTCGTGCAAGATCGGATTTGCTTCGTCGCAGTTGCAAACAGTTGTCCCTGCCGTCTGTCGTGCAGTTCCAGACTGCAACGACGCCCAACACTTCAAGCTGGGTCGCCGTTGGAGCACATTCATCTAACCATCCTTTTGAAGGTTCTCGAGAACACCACCATTTTGCTTATCCATATACCCCAAGTTTCCGCGTCAGAAAAGCGACTCGATGCATCACGTCTGATAGTCTTGCTATCTTGCGTTCAGATTGTCATGGGTAAGGAACTTCTATTTCTCACAGAAGTCAAAAATCGAATCACGACATACATATATTCCAAGCATATAACTATTTGTTGCACTTGTCTGTCATCGGATCAATAACAGACTTACAATGATCCCAAACATATGCAAACGTCCAACCCCTGTGATATGATTAATATCATGCATGACTAGTGCGGTAATCGCCTCACATCAGCTATGGATATCCAACTTGCTGTCGAGGGACCCCTCTGAGTCCATATTATCATCATTCCCTTCCTCAGGCGAACCTAAGCGTGCAAGACCCTCTATGTGATCGAGCTGCACGTCAGAAACAACAAACGACATTATATCGCAGTTAAATGCACCGATATTGAAGTCTATATCGATATTGAGTTCGTTTGAGGTACGTCCAACCAAAAGCTTTGTAAAAGATGAAGCTTCTGCATCGCTACGAGCATATTCTTGAGCATCCTGCTCCATCATTGTTTCAAGAAGCCTTGTGCGTTGAACTGATGACTCAATCTCCCAAGCCGTCATCAGAACACGTAAGCGCTTGGATTCACGGGTGGCTTGCATCGCAACAACAGCTTGAGTGACAGCCTTGCTAGACATGCCTCGTAAGCCACGTTCGAATAGTTCTTTTCCCTAGTTATCAACTGTTCATCATTGAAAAATTGTAGCATTGAAGTTTCACTTACCGCCTTGACATCAGCCAGAGTCATGTCAGTCTCATTGGAATATGTTCCGACAGACTTGTGAAAAAAACGGAGCTCGATTGCATTTGGCCCATGGCCCTGCTTGTCATAAGGCTTGAACTGTCTTTTCGCACGTTGTACATAGTGAGACAAGTTTTTCGAGGGGGGGAGGCCAGGCAGTGCTAAAAGCTCCGAGTCATCTTCTGATGAAGTATTTGTGACGTCCGAGTCGGGCGATGGTCGGCGACTCCTGAAGTGTTTGGATGATGCATGACGACGATAATGTCGCCTCTCACGAAAAGAGTTGTGGAGATTGGCCCGGGTGGTGGCAGGTGTGTGAGGGCCGCTATCGGGCCAGAGATGACAAGACGACTCGATGTCCTCATCCTGACGAGTAGGACTGAGTTGTCCAATAGAGCTTGGAGGAGGAGTAAAACAGGCGTGCATTTCTGATTCGCCAGCCTGAGAATGGCTCGTAACTGGTTGTTATCAACAAGTTGTTGTTGCATGTTGGAAAATTTCAGGTAAAAGTTCGACAGGCACACAGACTTCACTAGGCCCACTTGGGAGTTAAAAACTCTGACTGAAAAACCCTCCCAGTTAGGACCGAAAAACTCTCCCAGTTAGGGTATTACCTACACTTACCACGACGTATCAATCTCCCTGCAAGGAGTTTGAACCCCGACGTTTCCTCGTAGGAATTAGTCAATGTTTCGTTGACTGAAATGGTACTTGGTGGGCACAGATCGGTAATGATAAACGCACCTGTTGCCTGCCCCGCCGCAGCCCATTAATTGATTGAAAATTTGAGTTTGCCCTCTACTGGTAAAGGGGTTTAAGAATCTACTAGAACTTAAAACTTCGTGTGTGCACCGGCGTAGTTGCTGAGGTCCCCGTCACTAGATCTGAGTGGAAATGATGTGACGTAAAAGTAAGGTTCAAGACCAGTGGCAGCTGCCGAATTCAAGTCAGGAGTCATAAGTTCCGAATCAGTTCATGATTGGTTTGGTTCGAACTTGTAGTGACCAAGCCTAGCTTTGAACCTGAGTCAAGGAAGATTCCTAGATTTCATTCAGATTGAAAGTCTGTGTAAGTCTTAATACCGCCACGCGGCCGGGCCACCGCCGATCTTGACTCAATTCAACTTCTTGGTTAACTTTGAACGGTACTAACAGTTTAACTTCAAGTCAATTGCCAATATGTGCCAGCCCATACTACGTCTGACTTGACAGTATTTCTGGTCGCTGCTTCCGGTGACTATACCACAATGCTGACCGTCATTTCAGAAATTTCAAGTTAGCATTCCTTGAAATTCATAACGTTTCAAAGATGATATGATGATCTCCATTAGTATCGACTCATACTGGCGGCATTCGCTGTGGTAAGTCACACATGTAATATGCCTCGTTATCATCATCATCATTACGAGTGTCTGATAGCAGCGAGCCCGGCTAGCGATTCATATGGCTGAAAGGGTGGCTGGGTACCATAATGGGGTATCGTCAAAGGAGACTCCACTACTAGTTGATCAGTAGTAAGTGTCATACTTCCGCTCAGGTTAATGTTAAATATCAAAGTTTAGTATTCGGAATCTCAGCCTACTCCGAGTCTCCAAGAGCCGCTCTCATCGTCCCTTGCTAAGCATCGTTCAATATGATCCCTCCAAGCTTAAGTAAATTTATGCATCCCCAAGACCTTGTTGATAATAGCCACAGCTACAGCAGCAGCTTCCACCCACCTACAGACGCTGATGTTGATATGGCTGTATCGCAATGGTTGCTTGAAGGTGTAACAGACCTGGCCACAGACTCTGAGTCTGGCTGGCATGCCGGCGACCTGGAAATCCCACTGAGCATCACGCCAACGCTGGGCCATGAAAACTCACACGGATTTACTCCCTTATCAACTCCTGCTCATGATGATCGCATCCCGACAGAGATCCCATCAGCATCTGATGACGAATTTTTAGCAATGATGATGCATTTTTATAATGCAGATACCAGCATCACAGAGCCTGGAGCCATGGCAGCTCCGCATTTACACACCCTTGGAGACTCTAGTAACGTTCAGGCACGCTTGACCAATATACGTTTTGACCTGCCGCTACCATTGCATCAGGTCGACTCACCACCACCGGTATCCCAAAGTCGATACGCCCCCTACAAAATTATCGATAGGCCTGAAATCCATCGTGGAATACGTCGCCTTAGTGACGATGTCGAACACCACGCTGGCCCATCTTCTCGTGGCCCGATGCCAGGTATACCACCTCCTGTAGCACCATCAGCAGCACCAGTCACTGTACCACCACCTCCTTCAGCAGTACCACCAGTCACCGTACCACCACCTCCTTTAGCAGTACCACCAGTCACCGTACCACCACCTGCAGCACCATTGTCTACGCCATCGGCGTCATTGCCCCCACTTACTTCAATACTGTTCGGTCGTCCAGACGTGCGCGAGATAAAATCGTTGGCTACACAGAATATGAAAGAATCGATGTTTGAAGATTCGTTTCTGCTTTCATGCGAGGAAAGGTCAAACAAGGCACTGAAAAGTCTGACTGCCGTCGTAAATAGATTTAACAATCGTAAGTCTCATAATATTTATCTGTGAACCAACGACTGATATTGAGAATAGCTGAGCTTACCCTGTGGTCCACAGGGAGTGAAGCCAAAAAGGAGGCAGAACTAGTTGGTCAAGTTGTGAAGAGCTTCAGGAAAGGAGTAAAAGACATGGTCCAGACGGTGGTTCTATCTGGGTACGATTTGAACGATGCCTTGGGAACCCAAACACAGGACATGGTGGCGATTATCATCAGTGAGCTTCTGAAAGACGACGCATTCTTATACGGAAGTATCAAGGTGAATCCGACACTCTTCCCTCTTTCAGGCTAATGCTCATGGCTTTACGGTCAGGTGGGAGGACAGACTGTATTCGGCGTACCCTTTGCGAACAAAGTCGTGCAGCATTTTGCACAGCAAGTGCTATTCCATCATCTCAACCTCCAGCGATATGTCAGTTCCAGCCGAAACCTCGGTGCATTACTTGCTTTCATCGGGACATTATTTAAGTGGGCGTTGAGCCAACTATCCACTGGCGTTTATGTCAAGAGCGACTTTTCTATGTCCGCTGACAGGGTAAATTTCGACAGCGAGTTAAGTAAACTCTACAGAGAGATGAGGGACGATGTACGCAGTGCCCTAGTTGCTGGTATTTACACCCAAAAGGGGCAACAACTATAGGGTCACTCACAAGTGACGTTCATAGGGATGCAGCAGAATAAAGTCTGGTGTTGCTTGGACGAGCCGGCTCAATGGTACTACTAGCATATATAGGATAGTGCGCAGTTATGTTTTGCCTGGAAATACAACTTGATGTGATTGTGTCGTTCATGGAAAAATGATAGTGACATTCTTACTCCCATCACAGGCATTTTGACAGTGACTGACCATGACTGTCTGTGTCGACTCTGCGATGCGTGAATTCAAGCTCAAGCATGCCAGTGCAACCAACACAGGCCGAACTTCAAGCACATCTTGCAGGGCAAGCCCAACTCCTCATGGGGCTCGCAGCTGTGCTGGACGACAATTCGGACGATGATCTTAATGAACTCGCCAATGATGATGACCTTCGTGATGACTGTCTATCTGATTCAAATGCATTTCTCATGGTAGCTCTCGAATATCAATCCCTTGCTGCGTCTATTACTGGTGATGGTTCACGAGGACCATACAAGAATTAAGCAGCCCTACTTCAAGGGGCCTGTACGGTACCTGACAAACTCGGACTCTCAGCTTAGTGGGTTATTTACTGAGACCTAAAGGAGCTTCATACAAAGTATTTTTGATCCTGCAGATCAAGCCGCAAAAACTCTTTTTTAAGCAAGGATTGTACGTCTTTTGGACGAAGAGAGCATCGCCCTTGTTGATGTATGGCAACACCACCGTAAGCTGGAACACATCTGTATAATTTAGGAATCGTTTGACATCAGTGTAGTCCCTTGCTTACAGCCTTCCGTCGAGAAGGAATCCTCAAGGTCCTCACTCGCTTTATTCATTTGCGGATACATGGCAGCCGAGAAATACAGTCTATTATCCACCAGGTGATAACAATCTTCTCTTCGTGTAACCAACCTTCATGACTTCGCCAAAATTATCAATTCCCCAAACCAGCTTCTCTCATTGGCGTTCTGAGAGATTTATTTCGAGCTGTGCCAAAACATAGTCGATTGTTTGAAGCCACTGATACCAGCTACCCTAGGGCATTCAATTAGGAAGTGGTCGGTATAGCATCCACAGCATCCACATACGGACTTAGAAGGTTCGAATGAAGTCTTCCGCTGCCTTGCATGACCGGTATAACAAGCTGCAATAAGAATACTGTGCACGTGACTATAGAACTAGTGTAGGGTTAAGAATGCACCCACCCGCATTCCCAACCATAAAATAGGGTCATTTACCGCCTTCCACCCCAGCAGCATCTGCTCAACATGATAACGTGTCGCCAGATGCTCAAGGCCGCTGTGGCATGAATTGTAATGGAGCATTCAGCGACAATGTATCATACGTAGCCTGTGGAGCCGGACAGTCTTATCCGGAGGACCAGTAGCAATGCGAGTCCTATCCAAAGAGAATGAGTCTGATTTGACCTAATTAGTGTGCTGTAGCAAGGGCTCGCCAGCTGGTTGAATCGTTGCCGTGATCTTAGATATGAGCATCCCTGGCAAGCATTGTTTCTCAGTATATCCTCCTGCGCCATCTGCATACCTCACCCTGCTGAGATCTAGCGTTGAGAATTCATTCAGTTCCAATAGAGAGATATGGTTCATACCTCCGAAAGCATCCCGATAATGTTGTCGAATATCCTGGAAATGACGTGTAGCTTCGAGGTCCGCTGATGCATTTGGGCGGTAGATGCCAGAACAAGAACTGACGTACTCAACGCCCGCAGTATTGATATGTTCACTGACAATAGTGGAACCAACTGCGTGTGGGGTAGACTTGAGCCCGGCCCCGGCGGACAAGGCAGAATTACAGGGACGTGTTTTGTGTGTGCGGCGGTGCCAGCATTATTGGCCGGGCAGAAGGAGGCTCAGATAGAAAAGAAAAATGAACTTTGAGAATATGAATACGCAAACGTGGGAGCCAGCTTTCACGCTAGCACGACACCACACGTGGAGATATTGATATTTCAAGTCAAGGTCTACAATTGATGAGTACTTAGTGATGGCAGACCGAATCACTGTGGCGCAGGTGACAAACAAACCGGAACAACTCAAATCAAGACAAGTCCGCGTCTTGAAAGTATCTGCGTTGGAGTCAATGGAGTTGGCTACCACGGAAGACCCAAATCATGTATGTTTCCCTGCTGTCTTATTTAGCATGTAGCATCTAACATGTATCGGTCATGTACTAGCGATCTCATTCACAATGAATACAGTTTGCGATAGGTATCTTTTAGGCGCCCCGCACGTCACACAGGGGATTCTGGCAGTCTGCAAAGGAGTGGCTGAAGAACAATAGGTCGCACAGCTCTCACTTTCACCTCCATCGTAGTCACATTACATCATCGATCCCTTACCTACCAGCCCAGCACGATGTCTAGTCAAGCAGGAGGCAAAGAGACTCGCCAGAGAACTACCCTCCAGGAGCATGGGCAATCCAGCGGGGGCAGATTCTGCCATACACCGAAGTGAAACTCTTGGGTATTGCTGAGGTAAGTGCGATGAGCACCGTCTCTGAGTCTGTATATGCTTATCTGTCATCAAGGCTGGCTTTTTCTTGGGTGGTAGGCATCTGGCCTTTCTCGACTGCAGAATCCCGTATCAGACTTTAACCAGACGAAATTATGCACGTAAGGATTACTGAAAGCTTCTGCCAATATCGGAAGTGTGATCGGCCAGTTTCTGTTCGGTGAGCTGCATGATACATCCTGCTTTATCCCCCTTCATGCTGAATTTGTAATAATTTAGGACATTGTGCTGATGCTTTCGGAAGAAAGACAACCCGTCAGTTCTTTACATTGTTTTCGCTAGCATCCACATCTACATGCGTTGACAGACGGAAAAGAGGTTGAAATCTCATCCGTATTCGCGAGCGCTAAGTTATCACCAAGACGCGCTCTCCCCAAATGGATGCAAAGTTGGTGGCTGCGTTGCTGATCGACATTTTATCCCAGTATGGAGGACTGTCATTGGATTATCGCTCATTCCGGCTTTCGGGGCACTCTACCATAGACCCACAAACCTTCTGCAGCTCGCTTAGATGACGACGACTCAAGCCCAAGCTATGCTCACAGCTTCCTTCAAAACCTCATTGCTTCATGTACTCAGCACGTTTATCAAGGTTCCGCTCTCTTGCTTCTCGAGTGATCTATTGCACACATCAATCAAACATCATTGTCAACGAGACGAGAATCAAGACACTAACTTTCTTCCTTGAATATCCCGTGCGATGAAGCGTTCGCCAGATGGTGGACAATGACGGGTGTTTCCCGCGAGCCTTGCTAATCTCATCACGGAGCTCATCTAGATACATATCACAGCTGCGGGACAAACAGCCATGCCTGTACTTTTATATGTCAGAATTTGCACAGAAAGAGATTGAATATGGACGCACCTCGATATCTTCCAAGTCCATCATTCGAGTTCTACCATTCTTACCCCTCTAACTTTCTACGGCTTCCCAGTCAATTTATAGCATCGCGCAATCCTTTCTATTGTCGATTTGCTTGAACCAGTGTATGCCATGATTTCAGACGTGTCAAGGAGTGGTAGCATTCGGATGATAATTTCGCATAGTTCTTGCGACGATGTGTGACCTTTCATAGTGGGGTAAGGGAGACGTTTGACCGGAGAAAAAAGTGTTGTTGTAGACTGTTGGCTCTGAGAGCAGGTGACCACCAACTTCACCGAATCGCTTGGTTTTTTTGCTGGTCGTCTGCGTTCGATTTTTCTGATCAGTTTTGTCGCTTGGACCATGTAAATAGCTTGCTTCGTTGTTGAGATAAAAATCGATCTTTGTAGGACTACTTTTCGAAAACAAATGCACGCTTTTTTTGGAAAATACCGCCGGCCTCTCTTATTATGCAAACTGCTGTAATTAATGTTGAACTTTAACGCCCAGTACTGCACATGACAGCAGCAATGACTTATAAGCGGTCCGACAACAAAGTGGGGATTCCGCTTCCCCACATTTCTCCTGCGCTTACTTCTTTTGTGACTGGCGCCTCATGGGTGGAAGCCCCGAATGCTCCTGCTATACCGGTCCTACATCGTTTGCCTCCTTCGGCGATATCCCTGGCAATCTGTGTAGTCCTACAGATGATTGGCCACGCCCCTTTCGAAATTTGAACCATGACGCTGCCTGGGATCACCTGGCGGCAGCCTCCAACCTCCACAGCGTCAAATTTGACCCGACGGGACGGTGGCGTGCAGATGCCCTCAACTTCCAACCTTGCGCTGAGACTCCCTCGCAAGACCGTTATGCAATTCAGCAGATACATATTCAGGGACGCGTTTGGACCCTGTCTGCAGTTTTTGATGGTAGGCACAAGTTTTGAGAATGTGCTTGGTCATTGTGTCATTACCAGGAATTATCCACAGGTCACCTGGGTAGCCATACCGTTGAGCATGTGGCCCATCACATGCCTATCATTGTGCGGGAACACTTGGAGTTGATCACTCGGAAACACGGTGACCGTGTTGTACCGCCACCTTTAATTGCGGACATGTTTTCGATGGCCATTCGCGCTTTTGATGACGCCATCGCCAATGACGTCCTGGAACTTTTCCCGGACGGTTTGTCATCTTTATCTCGCTTGTCGGACTTGCAGATCCAGGAAGTTCTCGATGATCAACTTTCCGGAGGCCAAAATTACACGAAGGCAAGGCTGTGTATGTATGGTACTACTGCACTCGTAGCTCTTGTTGACCCTGATCACCAAAATCTATGGCTTGCCAACCTGGGTGACTGCCAAGGACGTACGTAAAGCGTGACGATATTGTCCATCGTGACGGCTAACTTTTGAATTCAAGTGATGGTCTCAGAGACTGATCAAAAATCGTGGAACGTGGAAGTTTTGACGCAATTTCATAACGGGGAAAATCCGCTTGAGGTCCAGCGCGTCATGAATGAGCACCCTGGTGAGCCGGAGTGTATTGTGGATAGTCGTGTGCTTGGAGCTATTGCACCCTTTCGATGCATGTTACATTCATATTTTCATACTTTACTATCCGCTGACCTACTCGATAATTGAACAGGTCTGGGAGACACCCCCTTCAAACAACCACCCGAGTTCACCCGACGTATTCTCTATAATTTATATCCTGGTCAGCACGACACATCTCCTTGGGAAGAATTCTTGATGAGGAACCATACGCCTCCATATATTTCGTCCACGCCGGAAGTCACGCATTATCCCCTTGATCCATCCCCCCGAGCTCCTCGCAAATATCTTATACTCTGTTCAGATGGGTTCACAGACATATGTGGCACAAATCAACGTGCGATTGTTGATCAGTGGGCTCGTGCAGCCGCACGCAGTAACTCAAGAGAGCTAGATGAAAAGAGTCTGGCCCTCCGACTGCTTTGGCAGGCGCTTGGTAATGATCCGAAGAGCGTATCTCGTGTTCTGACTTTGAACATGGACTCACCTTGGTTAGATGATGTGTCTATTGTTGTACAGTGTTTATAATGTATCATAGCGATAGTCTGAAGAGCCTACTTATTCTACGTTAACGTGCCTGCTAACCCACATGGCAATGTGGAGTGGAGTGGTTTATTTGCAATTTGTTGGACCTCCAACAAATAAAGACAAACAACGCTTGCTTCACTGGTTACCGGGTTGTCGTACAGGACACGGAGACCACATGCTTGCCTCTTCCTAAATCATTGTATTGCCTTACGGAGGTTGATGGTGAAACCATTTCAATCGTCTGCGTCTACTGATTCCTCCGACCTTTTTGGTCCCGGTGATCCAGAGTTCCTCGAGGCTCTCAGGAACGTGGTGCTACCCGGAGATCAAATCACAGCTCCCCAAGAGTCCCTGAATCGCAAGCGTCTCCGTGATGAAAGTGACGAGCAGCAAGTTGGGGCGACATCACACGGGACCTTGACCCATGGACTTGGTGACACTGAAGGTAATCCTGAGATTTACGGCGCATCTCGCTTTGGACATTTCGGAGAGTACATGCATCGCAAGTGCGCCAAACTGCAGATACAAAATGCAACCCTTGATGCAAGCCAAGACGTGGGTGCCAGAAAAAAAATCTTTAGTGGTCTTTCAATATATGTGCGTATCTGCATTGTTACCGCAGGAATGCAGGGCCTCAACTTTGACAGATTAACGGGTGGACAAATCCTTCAGTTCAAGATCTACGTCAATTGATAGTGATGCATGGGGGTGTTTTCCAGCCCTACCTGGATAAGAAATCATTAGTGCCTGCACCTTTTCTATCACTCCAGCCATCTCAGAGGGATTCATCACTCCTTACATAGGACCCATATCATCACTTGCTCACTGACGGCTATGAAGATCAAAGATTGGAAGCACATGAAGATCGTGAGGCCTGGTTGGTTGGTGGATAGTGCCGCAGCAGGGACACTAATTCACTGGAGGAATTACATTTTCAAACCTGGGGCCAGGGTCGAGCAATCTCAAGGAGCGCACACGCCTCAAAGTTATTTGTCTACGGATTTACGTACAGCAGGACGCTCTGGTATGCGTAAGCATGAACAGCTATCAAGTGAGGTCCCTGCAACGCCTGATTCAGGCACTGCCACCCCTGAGGCTGGTGACCCCACGTCTTCGGCACATTATTCACCTCGACCGCTCTATGTGACGGATCCTGGCACGTACAAAGATGCTGCACGCGTCCCTGGATACGCCGCTCATACATCGAACCCGCTAGCAGAGCACGTGATGGCTAATCCTGAATGGAGAGCCGCACATACCTCTGTGGCACCAGATTTCGTAGAGGGTTTTTACAAACACTCACGACTGCACTACCTGTCCACATGGAAAGCTGAGCTGAAAAACTTGGTTCAACAAGCCCAAGAAGAAGTTGAAAATTGGTCGATACATGAGTCTATAGGCGACACTCAGGACATGGCTAAGAGTGGTGGTACCAACATGAGTGGGGCGCACCTCGCCGCGAGGTCTCCATCAAAAAGGAAAGGAAAGGAAAAAGCCCCGAGCTTGAAGCGTGTTATGATGCACTGCGACTTTGATTGCTTTTTCGTTTCCGTCGGCCTTCTGAGTCACCCTGAGTTGCGAGGCAAACCGGTTGTCGTTTGTCACTCGCAAGGGAGCACAGGGGGTGCATCGAGTACAAGCGAAATAGCCAGTTCAAGCTACGAAGCCAGGTCATTTGGGATCAAGAATGGAATGAGGTATGCCACACGTATTTCTTTCATGTATTGAGCTACGAGTGATAGCTCTCTTCAACCTTCAGCAGGGACGTAGGTTGTGCCCTGATCTTATGACTATACCCTACGAGTTCGAGAAGTATGTATTTGTCTTTCCATTCATTATACTCTATCCAATAAAAGATCAGATACAAATAGCTGTCGTTGCGTTTCTACACCATTTTGATGCGTCATGCGGATGATATCCAGGCTGTCTCTGTTGACGAAGCTTTGATTGAGGTCACCACGAGTGTTTCCCGGTGCACTATTCGACCGTCTTCCTTAGCATTCGTGGATGATCCGGCAAGGTCCCTTGCAGAACAAATACGGTCAGAGGAACAGGTTGCGAAGGTTCTTCACATTGATGTGTCCGACATCACTTACTGACACAAGCTATAGTCAGCATTGGCATCGCGGAGAACATACAACTTGCTCGCATCGCGACACGCAAGGCCGAGCCTGCGGGATCATTTCACTTAAAATCAGAAGATGTGGAACAGGTTCTCGTGCCGTTAGATATCGACGATCTCCACGGTTTCGGACATTCCACACGCCAGAAAGCGAACGAGAAACTCGGAGTCACAAATCTCGGCGAACTCGCTAAGAAAAGTAAAACCGCACTGTGCGATGCGCTTGGCAAGACTACTGGCGAAACTTTGTACAATGCGATCCGTGGCATTGATGAACGAAAACTCGAGTCTGACAAACCGAGGAAGTCTGTCTCGTGTGATATCAACATGAGTTGCTGATAAGTAGTTTTGGTTGTGTACTTGCTGATCTCTGACTTTACCTAGTATGGAATACGTTTTGAGAACGACGACCAAGCTAAGGCATTCATCCACCAGATGCTGAAGAAGTTTCCCGGAGATTGAATGCTATCAACATATGTGGACGTTCTTTGACTTTGAAGATTATGAAACGCGATCCAAGTGCACCTGTTGAGCCACCTAAGGTATTCAGGAAGATGGGCTGTATTTAAATTGGGTGCTGATGAATGTTCACCGTTTAGTTCATGGGGCACGGCATCTGTGAGACATTCAGCAAGCAAACTCTGCTAAGTAGCACAAACAGTAGAGCTACAAGCGACCCAAAGGATATCGGTGAACACGCATGGTCATTACTGGGTTCTTGGGGATTCGATCCGAAAGAGGCATTCAGATACAGAAGCTAGATACGCCGTCGCCACCTGACGCCACCGACCCTGGGCAAGTGAAGTTGCCCTTCCAAGCCAGAAGCTCCAAGACGAATGTACAAGATAACACTGAACAAGGCGCCATTCCAATGCCTATGATCATCACTGAACACCCTTCGCCAGAAGATCCACTCCAGAATCAGGCCGGTCCATCACGTCCATTACCTACATTGGACCTCCCTTCTTTCTCTCAGGTCGACAAGGACGTCTTCGATGCGCTGCCAGATGATGTCAGGAAGGAACTAGAAGTCGAATATCAGCGTAGATCACGCTCACCAATGCCTCCGGAACAACCCTCTCATAACGTCCGACCGAAAATCATGGTCAAAGGCGTCAACGTCAAAAGAATCACTCAACAACTCGCACCGAAGAATAGGACGAGCGTATCCCCCCGTAAAAACACGCTCTTTGCAAAACGTGAAGTCCCATCATACATGCGTGTATCTGACGCAGAGCTTCGCAAACTTGATATCGACCCAGATGTGTTTGCTGCATTACCTGTGGATTTGCAGCGCGAGCAGGTGATCATGGCTCGACATGCGAGAAGTGGAAATCTCCTTCAAGAACGTAAGATCATCAAGGCTTCTAGTCGCGCGCCATCTGCGCCTTATCGCAAGAAACCCCCTCCTTAGGCTAAGCACCCGGAGCCTCCTTTTTTGAAGCAGCAGGGCAAACAGCCAGGGGAGAAATTGTACTTCACGGAAACTGGAGATGTTCAGACCATCATCGAGTCATGGGTCAAGGGATTCACAAAATATCCTCCGAAGCAAAAAGACGTCGACTACTTCAGCAAATTTTTAGTGCGGAACGTGGAATTGGCTGATACAGGCATGGAGAAAACCATTGCTGTAATGAAGTGGTGGCTTATCCTTATATCTATCTTTTCTATGTTCTCTGGTCGTGCTTTTTGTAGATCATATCGATTGACCACCAACTTTTGCACTCTGATACCAAAATCTATTGGGACGCGTACAATGACAACTGAAGTCTCAGATTCGCTCACTGCTGAAATTGCACAGGCAACAGGTGCACTGAACGATCTCCGACTACAAAATACCGATCCGGCCAGTATAGACGCTGTCAAGAAGAGACTTGGTGAATTGAAGAAATCAATGGCTGCGATGAATAGCGCAGGCGGGAGCAAGGATGCTGGGAAGAAGAAGGAACGACTACTCCTCAAAACTGCAAAGGTGTGTTCGAATGCGCACTGCAATCATACACTTCTGAAGGGTACTCAAGTAGGCTGCATAGGGCACACGCGATTACGGCGCAGCGGAGATGTTTTGCCGGTAGCATGTTGAGCGCATCGTTAAGGATGTATTTACGTCCTATGGTGGGAGCGCCCTCGACACACCTGTATTTGAACGCAAGGACGTGCTTGCCGGAAAGTACGGCGAGGACCAGAAACTCATTTTTGACTTGATGGACCAGGGGGGCGAGCAACTTGCTCTTCAGTACGATCACATCGTTCCCTTGGCACGGTATCTAGCTATGGCTGGTGCTACTGTCCAAGCGAAGATTTGGCAAGTCGGCAAGGTCTATAGGAGAGACAACCCTGTGATGTCAAAAGGCTGAATGCGCGAGTTCTCACGAGCAGTACGCGTTTTCTCACTTTCCCTGGGGTATGGGTATTTCGTATAATTTGTCACAGGATTTGGATATTACAGGTGCATGGGACCCAATGATCCCAGATGCTGAGATTATCAGTCTACTATGCACTATCTTGACGAAATTGGATGTTGGAGAATTTACAATCAAGGAAAGGTTGATCAAGTTGTCAGTAACGAACTCAAGGAACCTATCCGCTCTCATCACGACATCGAACGGGACAGCGTCAAGCACTACAAACGTGCATTAAAGGTTTGTCCTAGATTAGTGAAACAATGTTCGATAGCATCATAGTTCTCTCTGTTTTAGTTCTATGAATGTCCGGCGAAGAGAGCATCCAATAATGGTCACGCTGTCGATCTATTTGCTGGCTGCTTGGATCAAGTGGGCTTGCTGGAGATGAAGTCATTACCCAACTCGACGAACGGCGTCATCGTCCTATTTGATTCGTTTGCCACGTCGATTCTCAAGCAAAGCTTCCTGCGCATGTTCAATAAGGACGACCAGGACATCTTGCAGATGGGTTTTAATGCGACGTTCGACGTACAGGTAAGTCGCCTCGCATACTCTACACAACTTTTTGACTTGAATTTATTTAGACAGCTAAAGAACTGAAGGTTTCTGGCCTTATCTGACACGAGTCCACCACCCGTTGTGCCTTCGGCACAGGAAGCAAAAGGAGTGCTTCGCACTCCTTTTGCTTCCTGTCCAAGGCTTCATCCTAATAATTCACTTTGCCCAAGGCACAGGAAGGCAAAAAGAGTGCTTCGCACTCTTTTTGCCTTCCTGGCCTTGGCTTCATCCCAATAATTTTCTTTTGCCCAAGGCACAGAAAGCCAAAAAGAGTGCTTCGCACTCTTTTTGACTTTCTGGCCTTGGCTTCATCCTGATAATCATAGTAAATCTTCAAACAAACATGTACATTTCACCACCATTTCAGCAAGACTCAAAGTACACTATACATCACTTTACATAAAACTACATCAGTCAATTCTCAATCTAATCTCCAAGTCCTCTCAGCACTTCTGTATATACCACATTGGTCGTCTTTGACCCTTCTTCATGCTCTGGAAAGATAGCACACACACTCTCTGGGTGAGTGCACCTGGACAATGCCACATACAACTGTCCATGACTGAACACAGGAGTTCTCAAATCCAGTCCAACCCACTTCACACTTTGACCTTGAGCCTTGTTGATTGTCATAGCAAATGCAAGACAGACAGGAAATTGTCGACACTTTAGAGGAATTGGGTTGTCTTCAGCAGTGGCATCCAGAGTCATCCTGGGAATCAGCACTGTGTCCTGATTGTCTTGCTGGGCTTCATCAACTCCATCCTTGAGAATCCGACATTTGAGCACATGTGTGGTCCAAGACAGGAGGATCATCCTGGTTCCATTGTAGAGGCCATTGGTGGGATCCAAGTTGCGCAACAGCATCAGAGGAACACCCACTTTGAGTTCCAATTTGTGCAAAGGGAACCCTGATGGTGTCAGAGTGTGAAGGAACTCATGAGGGATATAGTCATAGTCCCTCTCAGCAACTGAGTCTGCACTGGTGAACACTGCTTTTTCTCCAGAGAATAATTCAAGAATGTTGGCATTGATTTCATCCACATCAGTGTTTTTTGCAGAGAGGATGGTACGTTCCAGGAAGAAGGAATCATTCACAGGAGGATGGTCAGGAAGCAGGATAGGAGAGTAGAGGGCATTGATGAGAGACTGGACACTATTGTTGGCACAGCGCATATGAATCGGAAGGGTGACCGTTCCATCAGCATGTGTGTTCTTTCCAGCTCCAATCTCCAGAAGCCACTTGGCAAATTCATCAGAGGCAGGGTCTTGACCAAGGCGCATGTTTGTCTTGAGATGGAAGATCTGAAGCCTTGGCCAGATGCGAGATCTGCAGAAGGTAGCACCCACTATCTGCTCCCTGGATCCATGAGGCACCACTGGTAGAGTCTGTCTGAAGTCTCCTCCAAAGAGTATGGATAATCCTCCAAAATCAGCATCAACATTGAGAAGGTCGCGCAATGAGCGGTCAAGGCATTCCAGATTGTGACGGTGTAGCATTGGAATTTCATCGCAGATGATGAGGGAGGTGGCCTTCAGAAGCTCATGCACAACATCTCCTTTCTTGATGTTGCAGGAACTGTCCTCATTGATGGGGATTGGAATCTTGAATCGCGAATGAGCTGTACGTCCACCTGGCAGGAGGAGAGAAGCAATTCCAGAGGAAGCCACACACAGGACAATCTTGCCTTCAGCACGGAGTTTTGAGGCAATGAGCTTGCAGAGATATGTCTTGCCACATCCACCTGCACTGTGGACAAAGAATGCATGTCCAGGTGTCTGCTCATTTCTTTGCATGGCATCATTGACCACTGCATCAAAGACTGTCCTCTGCTCCTGATTGAGAGAAAGCACTCCTGGATCCACCATCTGCTGGAGCTCCTCCTGGTTATACTGGAGCTGCTCAGCAATGAGCTGATTTCCCTGCATGACCCCCCATCTTGCTGCCATTTGAGGTGTAGGCATCTGAGGAATCACTTGCAAAGACTTTCCATTTTTTGCAAAGCTTTCCATCAATGAGATAGAGACCATAGTCATAGACCTCTTCATTTGTGGGGTTGGGAATGTTGAATGGGGCATGAGACAGGTGGTGACGCAGATCATCACAGAGATTGTCCTTGAATTGGTTCCAAAGATCACTGGGGTCTGTAGGGTTGCAGTGGATGAGGATGATGGCAAAGAGATTGCGCATGCCATGTCCAGTGCTCAT
>JABCPU010000878.1:0-22784 GCA_016800925.1 Suillus spraguei | reverse complement strand
CTTCTGTTCTTGAGGGGCGGAAGATGCTAGAACTATGTGAATAAATGATGTGTCATATTACAGATGTGGGACCTACCACCACCTTCACCGGGTTCAATTCTGAAGAGATCCTGGCCGACGGTAACGGTGTCATCCTCCTTTGCGAGCAGCTCCACAATCTTCCCTGATGTAGGCGCGTTCACAGAAACATCGATCTGGAGGAGAGGACGTTAGCGTGTGTATTCGTGCGATAGAGGTGCAAATAAGCTGCCACTCGCCTTATCGGTCTCAATGGTTGCGACTTCCTCATCAGCCTCGACGCTATCCCCAACCTGTTTTGACCAAGACCGAAGAGTACCTTCGGAGATGGACTCTGCCATCTGCGGCACTTTTACGGTCTCAGCTGTGGATCAACAAGAGCAATTGAACGATCATGTTCCGTTGTTTAGATACGTCATGGAACTGACCTTGGAGGAGATGTGATGAATGGAATTGTGCGTGTCTCATTTGCGAGTTGGCGACTTTCCTAGACAAACGAGAAAGTGATCGTCCATTAGCTATGCTGCCAGCAGAGAAAAAAGCACGCAGAGAATGCGCACCATCCTTTCGACAACGATACAGCAGTGTCGCGGTATTGGACATTTCTACTCGCGAGAAAAGCAGACTGCGTGCAGCGGCGATGACCCGTTTCGATAGCATATTCTATGAGTTAGACTAATGTAGTGGAAGTCTAGGAAATAAGAGTAATATATTCCATGGAGCCTGGAGTCACGGTCCCCATTCGGCCACATGGGACCTGGGTACGTACGGAAACAAATTGATGTATAATAATATAGCCACAGCGAACTTGGGGCGCCGATCCTCTGCTTTCCTACTCTCAACTCACACATCCACATAAAGAGGTCTCCCTGTTTTCGCACCGACAGTTGAATCACTTCGGCGCCCTGCATAGGTCCGGCATGTCATTCCCTGAAAAAAAAGCGCTAGTGAACCGGCAACTTAGCAACAGCCCGGCATGCTTCGGAGGTTAGAACCCGGTTGACTATATTGACAACGACATAGAATTGAGCTCCTGCTCAATTCTAAAATGTCGTTGTCAAATTAACCTCATACAAAATACTTCCGTCAATTTTACCCAGCTCTCGTCTTCGAAGTTGAAAAGTTGTTGAAGGGGGATGTCATTGAACATAGGATCATCGTCTGTTGCACCCTCGTCTTTGAAGGAGCGCTGTGGTATGGTTTTCCTTGTGCGACGCAGACGGCCCTTTTTATCTCCCATCTGTATTACTCGTCTTGCAGATGCAAGCGCAATTCTGCCAAGTCCGTGAGGCTTTTAAGACAGACGTGAACAAAGTTTTGTGAGTACTGTGCCGAAAAGACTGAAAATACGTTCACAAGAGGCTGAGTTTGCACAGATCGAAAAAATTCGCCGAGCGAATTTCTGCAGTGGTGTTGGCTCGACATCTTGACAATATGTACCATCGTACACGGTCGGGATGTTTTTGCTATAAGTTGCAGTGTCATGAATGACGAGCAAAATTAATAGACAGATCAAACGTACATCAATCTCGGCCGAACTTCGAACCAAGTACACCCAATGTGTAAATTCCTCGCTATAGTCACCATGTCTTTCTTGCGAGAGCTACTTTTGAAATTCATTGGAGGGCGTGTTAGGGAAAAATCGACCCAATATCTTGTAATCAACAGAACTGATAGTGAGCAGTATCTACTATTGAGACGTTTACAATATTATGCGATGATTTGACCATGCATTCGCATATCATTTCGTAGACCCTGGTGCTGCTCCTCACGATCCTTCTGCTACTCGTCAATCACTCTGCTAACCTTGCATGCTCCACACATCACTTTCGGCCGTCTCTCTTTCTCGTTTGCATAGGCTGCAGAGAGTTTTTTTCTTGAAATCTGGGTGAGCAACCGCACTGCCGGCCCCCGCTTGCCCCTTTCACCCGGATCGGCTTGTCTGATAGCAAGTCCAACAATCGAGGGGCATCAAGATGGGCATCCTCGTTACCAGCAAACACTCTCGTGCACAAGACTTGTACACTGGAATTTGGATCACGTTCAATCTATAGATCCTCGTAACCATGCATTATCTCGACCTTATTTGATTCTGGAGGTGGTACTCAAAATTATATATGGGCTTCTTAATATAAGCAGGTTTCGCATTGAGTCATTGCTATCTACAGAGTACTCGTCCTTCATACTTGCTAGTCTTGCAGTGCCGAGCGCTAAACAGAGTCAGCGGCGACAATGGGGAATCAACTGCCCAAGGTGTCGCAGCAGAGCCATCTTTGTGCAAGAACGCTCCAAACCAGTCCGGGGAAAGTTAAAAAAACTCGTCAAGATTCAGGAAATCACCGAACCTTCCGAACCTTCCAACTCTGATGGTCTCCAACTCCCAATCCAGAAACGCACAATAAATATGACTATCTTCCTTCTATTAGAAGGCTAAAGATGTGTGTTTACGGTTCACGAGTGTGTGCAAATGCAACGATTCTGTCTCGCTGGCCACTATCTTCCACGGGTGCGAGCGTCACTGGCTCTGTGTATCCCCTGTGCCGGCGCTATTTTCTCCCACGGATGTGAGCGTTACTTGCTCTGAGGTGCATTCCCTGTGCCGGCGCTATCTGTTTGAGCACCATCATCAACAGGTGAAGGCGAGCGAGGGGTAATAGAATGTGGTGTAGATTGTGTAGTCACTGTAAAGAGACGGCGACTAGATTCGTGTGGTCGATAGTTATTCGCCGTCGTCCACAATCTGACTCCACCATAGTGGCTTCCCGTAGCAAACATGAAAGGGTTGTCTGAAGCATGATTCCATGCGATACACGTCAGGTCGCCGCCTAGGGCTTGGGCACGGACATGATGAAGAAGCACGGCTGAATCGCGGTCCCAGATATGTATATCACCAACTGCTCAGTACTTCTTTAGTTATGGGCTGGGGGGAACTGGAAATAGCGCACCCTTGCCAGTACAAAGCACAAGTTGATCATCCTTGCCCCAAAATAGCTCGGTCCTGCAAAGTCAACTGGCACCTTGGGCATATAAGTATGACACAGAGTCAGTCGCGCCTGATCCTTGACCATTTCCAACTTCCACAGCTGGGGAAATGCCTAAATGTATCCGCGAGAGAAACTGAGCAACAAAGCCTAATCGGGGATATACTAACAGACCTCGTTTTCATAAGATACCAGAGCCACTTGTCCGTTCTTCGCCAGCGTTATGTCACGAACATCATTGAGCACTGGAGTCTGGCTGCCACAAGTCATCAATACATGCCTTAGAGCATCACAACGATGGTCTTACCTTTCAATAACCTTCGTCTCGATATTATAAACTAAAATAGATAAGGAGTTAGATCACACGAAAGACGAAAGTGAACTCACCCAAAAGCTGTTTTTCTACTCGGGACTTGCTAGGATGCAATCCTTTAGGAGAATATAGGATCGGTCCGACACCTAACAACCGCCGCAGATCGGGAGTGATGGCCACATTATGAAGGAACACCCGATTGAAGTGATACGTGTCAAGGACCTGAAAGACGAGACACTTCAGTAACATTCCAAAAATTGTCCTTGGTGCACACACATCGCCATTAAGACCCTGTCAAAATGAGTGGGTATGTCATAAATAAGAATACGATAGCTGCTCACCAATTTGACCACTTCGTTACCCTCGACGGATAGAAACACTATGGGAGATCACTTGTTGGCATAGTCTCCCGGATGCCAATTAGAACCTCACCTTCCCCTCCAGGAAACCACACAATTGACTGGATATGATGGTAATGTTTGATGGTCTTTCGACACACTCCATCCTAAAAATAACACATAACTTAGCATGGCGTTACTTCCTTCCGTTCAACTAACCTTGGTCCAAATTTTGATAGCCCATTTAGCCTTGTAAGGAGAAGCACACCAACTGGGGACCTTATCAAAACGTCAGCAAGCCAACAACACGAAGCAAGGATAGCGCACCAAGTAACTTGACCGACGAAGCCAGAAGCATGTGCAAGCACACGATGGGGCACACAAGGATCCTGTAGAAATATTATTGCCACGTTTCGATCAATCACTAGCACCACACACCCCGACGCGGAAGATGATGGACGTCCGATCCCAGCTAATAAAAAAATGTCAATACATAATATATTACACAGACTAGAAGGTCCCACCTCGAAGTCGCTAAAAACTTCCCATTGGGTGAAAACTGTAAGTGCCTGACAAGTGCTGAATGCGCAGCCAAATCTTGCGTTACTTCTAAGCTTTTGAGCTTGTGCATGAGGGAAGCGACTTTGGATCCTCTAAATGTTGTAGCGAGACTTGTTCCTGATATCACTCTCGATATTGACGCATCTGTGAACGCCGACGAAGTCGTTCGTTTCCGGGTAGGTGAAGAAAATAGGTTGCTGGGAGAAGACGTTGCGGACTGGAGCATCATGACGGACCGAATGGCATTTGTTAAACGGTCTCGCGGTGTAACCGGAGAGTTTGACGTGCCATTGAAGGTGGTTGGCGGCTCTAAGTTGGGATGTGAAGAACCCTCGGCACTGAAGTGCGAGTAGGAGTCCGTGGAGGGTGACACCGGAGAAAGGGGTTCGGGAGAGCGTGATATGATGTGAGCATACTCGCCAGTCGTCAGGCTGTTGCCTTGCTCTAGCGCGGTTGTCGTGATTGTCCCCATTGATAACATCCGTCTAAATTCGTGTTCTGCAAATTCAACGCCTTTTTGCACGTACTGCGAGCCCCAACCAAAAAAATTGCTGACAATTGAAACCAGACGTAGGGCCATGAAGCGTCGTAGGGCATCTTTCAGAACATCAGAAAGCCACTTCGACCCGCGATGATGCACGAATGTCCATTTTTCAGAGGCGAACCAAGCTGACACCGCTGCTAGGCCAAATGAGGTGAATGCAGTAGAAACAGCTGTGATTGTAGATGTAACTTTGCCCTGTGATACATCATGAGTGAAAGGAAATTTTGAAAATAGCCAAGGAAACCCACCTGGTCCGTAGAATATGTGAACAGTACAAGTCCGGCGAGAAGCAAGCCACAGACGTCACCAAAAATACTAGGGGTGATCGTTTAATCCATGTCAGTACCCACCACGGTACGCGATCACCAGGTGATCGACTACCCACATCAGCTGTGACCAGCTTTAAGTCCAAGAGGCACTTACTACATAGCTTGTTTCCAAGAAAGCCCCAGCAAACTATTAACAGCAGCAGCAATGCTGAACACAAGCGAGGAGAACCAGAACGCATTAACACCATCAGAGAGCATATCTCCCGTTTGAGAATACGAGAACTGCAGTGTGGTCGCAGTAACGGCGGAGAAGAACGTGGCTACGGTGGACAGGGTTAACAGATTTGCTGTACTGTGCTTCTGCGCGAATCGAATAGTTGGGACACCTCGGACTAAATCAGAGTGACGTTGTCTGGGTAGACCACAGGATAACATACCAACTTCGATGAACATAGATAATGTCTCAGTAATGCAGTCGATGTGTTCTCCCATTTCAGCCGTAAGGTCATGAACATAACGCTGCACAGCAGGGTATTTGAATTGTCCTGACAAAAAATATTCAGGTCATTGAGTCGTGCGAGGTTGCGAGAGGCTTGCCTCTGTAATCTTGTAAACAGCATGCCCAGTACTGCTAAAGATTAACCAGGCGCTAAGAAAACAGGTGCGAATGTATACCTTCAAATCGCCCTCGAATGACTTTATCGAAGTGTTAACAGCCTCGTCGGTGAACTCTGGAAATTCGTTCAGGCATTTCAAAAAGGTCATGAGAGCAGTAGCGAAGTTCTCAAACTGCTCTGGGAGGTTCTCAATATCAAGGCTGTCTTCAATATTAGCTGGAACACGTCCTGGCATGCTCTTTCGCCGCCGAGCTTTGCGTTTCCTGTCCATTAGATTGGGATTGACCAAAAATTCACGCTGTTGACGAGAGATCTTGCGAGGAAACAGATCAGCCGCATTGTCCCGGAAAAGGAAAAGAATTTGTGCGAGGCGTTCGCGGAGCCGAAACGCGGAAGACAGAATTCCGACGGAACTACCAAGTTGTCGTGCAGCATTGCCAAAGTTTCTCAGCTGTCAGTGTGAACACCGCGTGAGCTTAATTTGCTGCAGGGCTTGTTGTTCAATAGTTACCTCTTTGTCGAAACTATTAATCCTTCTGTAGGAAATTTTAATGGAAAAGATTGCGGAGTTGATGGCGAACGAACTTTTGAAATATATGAAATGTCTCTGCTCCGGCAATCTGTAGTTGCTCGTCAGCAGTCGCTAATCAGATGTTCAACCAAAGGCGCAGCTGTCAGATGACCCTTCCTACTCACGGACATCTCTGTCATCCTCAAAGCTTGAATTCTGATCAAAGTCTGCGTTCCATGAGCAACCTAGGATTGCATAACACAGAAAGCCGCCAACCTTGGCCAAGAGATTCGGCCTGGCTAAGCTCGTTTAAAGCATTCAAGAGATTGAACAACGTTTGCCTCCGTTTGGTGTCTAATCTTGGAGGATCGACGCGGGGTCGATCGACGGTCTCTCCGAAGAGACCACCTGTGCCAACTGTAGGTGCGGGATTTGTAGCTGGGAAATGGTACACAGGTTCAGCCACGTTTCATTCGTAAAATAGGAACATTCATACCGTGATACATATTAAACTGTTATACAGTGTGGCTGTGGCCCGGGCAGCTGTGCAAGTAGCCTTTAAAACTGGCTTCAGTTATGAAACTTTTGCTGCCGTAGGACCAGGTCGAAGTTCTTGTGGAGAAGGGCACAAACTCTGAGAGACTCAGCCGTCACGAAAGGAGTTGAAACTTCGTTTCCTGCTAGTGTGTTCAAATCCTACCAGGTTCTGTCATAGCCTTAAGGCCTGCCAAGAACACCATTGCGGCGATAGTGAAGTTAACGATAACGTGTGATAACTCCACATGTCGTACTAGTGACTAACCTCCCAAGGTCCCCCAACAACACTCACTTTTCATCGCCATCGCCAACGACGAGCTCACGAATTATCAGCAAAACGTGCTATACAGACGTGTTAAACTTGAACGCTAACCACGGCGGCACTTGAAACCACGTGTTCAGTTGACAATTACCTCCACCAATTATTTTAGCCTAAACCCTGGCAGAATTTAAAATATCGCAAACGGTCCGAACACTGTCCATGGCGACTCTTGTTCGCACCCAAGTCACGCAGCCTGCCGAGCAGGACGAAATCCTTCGAACTTCCATTCCCAAACCATTTCCGAGCGCAGAAGAAAGAGAGCAACTACTTCAGGAAGCACTTTTAGAAGAACTCGCCGAGGAGCAAGTGGAGTATGAAGCTCATTCTAATGGAAACCTCTCGCAAAGCATGCAGCTGCGATCGGCATCAGCGCTACATAATGTCAACCATATTGCACCAGAAAGACTGCTCGTGAGTGATGGTGCCTCAGCGATGCGTCTGTGAATAATAATGCTTAGTCCAATTTTGCAGACGGTCATCATACCATCAATCACTGCCGTACAGAATTCGTGTCTCATGACACTCAATAATTTGTTATCTGTCCCTACAAGATGGCAGCCGATTGTCCCAGACAGGCGCCATTCGATGCCAGCCTCTATGCACCGTGAGCAGGCGCCGCAGTCATACTCCGCACTTGAGACGCTTGTATTAAATCTCAGAAATCATGATGGTGGGGAGATGCCTTACAAGGTCCTAGATGATCACACTGCTCTCCTAGAAGAACTTAGGGACAGAGTCGATGCCCTAGCGCCTTCTATGAACCGACAGGATGCACATTTTGCACAAGTCATAGTGTCGCTTCTTTTGGACCTGGACCAGTTGCCTGCAGTCTCTCCCCCTTCGGATTCACCTCCTCAGGCATCTTCATCCACTTCTCCTGGCCTTATCTCTCGACATCCTGCTGACCTCTTAAGTACCCTGAAACAGCAACTTGGCGATCTACAATTGGAACGAAAGGCAGGGGCAAGCATTCCCTCCTCGCAATCCCCAGTAAAAACTGTACAAACTGCGCTCCTTTGGTCCAAGATTGACCAAAAATTAGAAACTGTAGCAGCACTTTGTAAAGATCGCGCCGATTCCCACCGTTCCTCCCTAGATCATCTCCCCCCTCAATATGACCATATAGGCTACGACTTCGAGACCCTTCCAGAATACGATGCTGAGCATCAATCTTCCGAAAAAGCCGGCATTCAGTCACCAAGGTCGATACCTTCTCCCAGCATTTCCAACGAGAAACTTCGTTTGGATTTTGATGCCGTGACGCTGGCAATTGAGCGGCTATACATCGCTGCACCCCAGCTACACAACCAACGAGTGGAATTGAAGAGCGCCAAGCTCGCTCAAATGGAGCGTGCACGACTTGAGGGTCCTAAAGTCCAGCCTTCCTTTTCTAAGGGGAAGCAGAAAGCTCATGATCGGGATATGCGTGACCTTGACCATATGCTTGAGCTCCTCAGGAAAGCGTCAGACCGCAAGATGACTGATCAGTCAGTTATCATGGATAGCAGACGGATGGTCAGGCTCAGGCAAGCAAAGCAGGAGTACGAAGATCAGGTAATTCCAGCCTAATTTGACCAAAGATTATGACTTATCAAAGTAATCGTTTCAGCGAGGTGCATTCGTCGACCATCTCATTCAACGTTCGGGAGCTGGGCGATTGCATAACCAAGATGCCATTCTGCAACCTAAAGTCAGAGCACTGGATGAGCTTGTTACGCTCCCCGAGTTCATTCTTGAATCAATGTCGAGTATGCCACCTGAGTCATACCTCCATGCGTCCTCTTCTGGAGATGCACTTGAGCCAGTTCGTGACGTTTCGGCAAAGAAGTCACGTAATCGAAGTATATCCGCTCCGCAATGGTTGCGCCCTGCAGCGGAACTTGGCCGTCGGTTGTCTAAGAGCTCCAGCAGACCGGGCTCGTCCCACGGGGAGGTCCAATCTGGAACAGAACAGTCGCAGCAGCAAGGTAAGAACTGGGGCGTTATTGTCTCCAAATTAACTAAAGCTCTGCAGGGGACATTGCACTCGATATTTCCTATGTTGCCGAATATCACGAGACCTTGAGACATGTCCTGGTCTTCGTAACAGTATCGAGCATTCCCGTTGGCACAGAACTGCAGGCTGAAGTGTTGCCAACCTCATCCAGGGGGACAGAAGGTGACTGGCTGGTAATTAGAAGTTCTTGGGCCTCTTCGCCTCCACTGAGCCTGCCTGCCCGAGTCGCTCCTGGGAAGAAAGATATTCAAATTTGCCAAGGACATTACGAGCTCAAACTTGGGATTGCGAGCCCACAGGCAGCGAGATCCTGTTCACCCGATGAACCTACCCCGTTGATGTCCGCTGAGCAACTCCTATCATCGAAGCCGACATCATGGTTTTGTATATCCTGCTCGCTCCCCCTCGTCCACATCCCAAAGTCGATCAAATACCGTGACCTCCCATCAGAACATTGGGAAGAACTTGTCGATGCTTGGATGTGTCATGCAGATCAAACACTGCATAATCACGTCGCGAAACATGGCCGCGGGTTCTGGCCAGAAGATAGTGAGGCTCTGGTTGGATGCAGCTACATTCTGTTCCAGCAATCAGCAATAATATCCAATAATGTCTCCTGCACGCAACAGCCCTTGGTAAATACGCATTTTCTATTGAATTCGTGCTATTGTAGGACGGTCAAGAAGGCCGACGCTGAGGTCCCACCAGCGGCTGCTAGTCGATCTTCGGTGTTCTGCCTTGATGGCTTTGAAGCCCCTGCAGGTTTCTTCGTCCTATTAAGTAGTGGGGCATGCGTCGTGAGACTGCAGCAAGTTTCACTTTCGGTTGATACAAAACGTCCAAAATCGAACGCGGGGCAACTCGCGAGTCACCCTTTCAAACAACTCTCTTCACTGAGGATCATGTGATGGGAGCTACGCTCGAGTGCACAATTTTTTTTTTCCAAAAAAAACTTGTTTTCTGTCGATTTTGATCACAAACTGATTCCTCATCTTCAGCGAGATAAAGAGTCGTGGCTGGCACGATGTATATGTGGTGCAATAATTGGACGGCGGCATGAACGACATAGTCCAGATGGTACAACTTTAGCGATGTACCGTTTGTTCAAGTATGCGTTGCGGCCAGTCAGCCAAACAGCAGAGTTCGTAGTCGCACAGTATACCTATATCAGTGTGCTGAAGATCTTGCAGACTTCCCCGATTTCCGATGTCTGCATTCATCATGCAAGACATGCTCGAGCATGTGTTTGCTCATGCAACGTACCGCTTTGTTATCTCTGATGAAGAAGAGGAGCGACCGCGAATTTTGGTTTGTTGTGATCTTTACTCCCATATTGTTTAGATTTCTTACACCCCGTGTAAGTTGTGGCTGTTCAAGCCGAAGATTCGTGTCTCGTATATGCTACCCATGCCATACCTTCTTCCGAAACAGGGCACTATCGACGCCTCAAAGGTGTTGTACAGAATTTTGGGGCCATCGTCGTCAACGATGGCTTTGGAAGAGTGTGTGATCTTCAATAAACATTAATTCGTCCTTCTGACTTGTACATAGCCTACTGGCTCGATACCCTGGGTTCCCTCAAGCGGAGCACCTCTATTATCCAATCGACGTTTGTCGCAAGCTTGCAGGACTCTTGACGGAGAGCACGCATTCATATCCAGAGAACATAAAGACAATGACGGGCTTGCATGTTGGATGGTTAAATCGAGGGTCCTGATAAGTGGATGTCACATTTTCGTGTTTTTGTACCAATTCGAGTGGTGTTCATTAGACGCTCAAGTTCCGTCGAGACAATTGTTACACAATGCGATAACCAATGAGCTAGACAAGTATCCGCGTAGGTCTACAGATATCATCCATAGCATTGTACAATACTACCATGCATATACAGTCACAGTATCAGGTCGGAAGGGTTTTTTTCATATTGGAATTGCAAGTCAGAATACTCGAGCCTTCTCCGCACTCAGATAGTGCAGTAAAAATTCGTTCTCGCATATCAAGTGCTGCTTTGGATTCTCCGCGTACGATTGCGGAACTCGAAGCACGTTGAGAAGAACGTCCTACAGATTAAGTATACTTAAGTAAATATGGACAGTGATGGTACACAAGGAGGCATGCAAAACTAAAATACACGGGGTGAATTACACTTCTTGGCTGTCAAGACTTTGCTTCTTGCTCTTTGCAGGAAGGAGCTATACAAGCCATTTAGAATGATGAGTAGTTGGTAGAAGAAAAAACGTACTGCAGGGTTGATGTAAGGTACGACACCACCCTCAGAGATGATCACATCTCCGAGCAGTTTACTCAACCTGAGGACGAAGTAAGCCAACATGACGACAAATCAGCTAATACGGGGGGCGCACTCTTCATCGTTACGAATAGCTAGTTGAAGGTGACGAGGATTGATACGACGCTTCTTGTTGTCGCGAGCTGCATTGCCTGCCAACTCCAAGATTTCAGCGGACAAGTACTCTAGTACGGCAGCAAGGTATACTGCAAAACATAAGTTAGTTTCAATGAGATTAGGAAACCTGCCGAATACCGGGTGCACCAGACCCAATGCGCTTGCTGACATTGGCTCTCCTCAACATGCGATGGATACGACTGACTGGAAATTGGAGGCCAGCTCTAGTAGAACGGGACGTGGATTGGTGTCTTCGTTCTTGACCTTGCCGCTGACTTTACCCTTGCCACTTGATTTTGCAGAAGGCATGATGAAGAGTGTGTAGTAGGTAGAGGAGGGGAGGTCAGCAAAGTTTTGAGTTTAGATGGGTTGGAAGGCAATTTGACGATTCACATAAGGAACGCTGTATTTATAGTACTCCAGAATCTAGACGCGCCACAATCAACAAAGACGCGTCGTGGCCAAATAGCCGTAAAGTCACGTGAGGGTATATATAGGAGATGTTGTGGATTTATCTCGCGACCCTTTAGCGTTGTGACCGCCATTACTGCCATTCTTCTCGCACCATTAACTTGTCAGTAGATCTTGAAATTTCAGCTACTATGGCACCAAAACCCGCGTCAACCGGTGGTAAGGCCCCAGCTTCTGGTGCCGCCTCCAAAACCCCTGTCAAAACCACTGAGGGCACTAAAACTGCGAAGAAGACCTCTAAGACTGCCACAGCCCCAGCTACTGGAGAGGAAAAGAAGAAGCGGAAGAAAGTCCGCAAAGAAACTTACTCTTCTTACATCTACAAGGGTAATGTGTCATGTTTGGTCAGAAAACTTTCGGTCTGACGGTTTCAAAGTGCTCAAGCAAGTGCACGCAGACACGGGCATATCTAATAAAGCTATGGCCATCTTGAACTCGTTTGTGAATGACATTTTCGAACGCATTGCTACAGAAGCTTCGAGTATGTTGCTTTTATCTTGTTTTGATCTCATTTAACCGTTAATTCCAGAGCTCGCTTCATATTCCAAGAAATCGACAATTTCATCCCGTGAAATACAGACAGCGGTCCGTCTCATACTTCCTGGAGAGCTTGCGAAGCATGCTATATCTGAGGGCACGAAATCTGTGACCAAGGTGAGAATTATGTCAGTAATGTTCACTAGCCGTCCCTAACAACTGAGATAGTTCTCGAGTTCTGGCGGCAAGTGAAGGACCCTCTGTTATCAACTGTATCGTTAGGCGTTGTATTATCTTTATAATTATCTTATTGGGATCTAGTGCTTTTGTCATTCTCTTTGAGCGGTGGTTGCCTCAGACCAATTGGCGGTAACCGGTGTCAGAAAGTGAGGTCACTCGACCTGGACATTGACGCCTTGGGTACTTGTAATCCAGGTACTTCCGACCCTCGCTCTGATCTCATCATTACAAGCACGCTGCGGACATGACCGTTTAGGCCACTTGCGTCTGGGCCCAAGAGTCTTGGATGATCCAAAAATTTGGCTTGCGAGTATGACGCGTGGAAATAAAACGCCGTCCAGAACCTGGGCCAGTTTCTTAAAGCGCCCAACTAAAGGTTACGATATCGTTTTTTCTATCCATCCGATAATTTATCAACCCCTTTGAAAGAGATGATCGCTCGAAGGAACTTACCTGTGGACTCCAGACCTGAATTTCCTCTTCATTTCCGATGTTTAAGGATTTTCAAACACATCTATGAAATACCCTTCTTCTATCTTAATATCTTTGACACCCCGAGTGTGAAAGTGCGATTCAAACATGTATGTAGAAGGTGGCCGCACTGGGGTGTGTTGCGCTCATAGTAGTGGCTGCAAGCGGCCCAACCTCCTGGCATTGGGCGTTGAGCTGCTATTTGCTGAATGACCCATGACCGTCATCGCATCGCCCTTCTGGTCTACCACAATTCTTTCAATTCAAATGGATTCACAATCTAGTCGCCGTTGCAGCGCATGTACGGTGCCTCAATGAAGTCACGGTAGTAGTACTATTGACGAATCGGATGAAGCCGAGCGCTCTGTCGAGTCTGGAGCTGCCTAACTGAATGACTATGGTTGTCATAAACGAATTGCACGAATCGATCTTCAAATACAACCATTGGCCAACGCTCATTCGACCAATGTGCGTGATATATTCCTCTCAAGGTGGTTGACGAGCATAACCCGGCACACAGTCGCTCAGGATGTTTTGGGCGAGGACTGAACGTTTGCTCGGTCCGGCACTGGCGAGATCGCCGCCGCTATGGGGAAGTCCTTGGTCCGACAATGTGACCAGATACTTATCTCGGCGACTGAACAATGTCCTGTTAATTGATCGGATCCAGCGTTAGACATCGATCTCAAATCGAACTGTACGTACAAGTTCATCTCATGTTCTCCTGGACTCATTCACTGTAATTCCTTAGCATATACAACTGTGAGTATTCGCCATCGCCGAAAAGATTTATTAGGTAGTTCCTCGCTAGCAGCTAGCTTATAACAATGGAATGTACATCTTCGATCCAATCACGACGTAGCAACATCACCACACTAACGTACATATACTGATATCGACGTTTATTCGTGCCAATCAGCCGGTAGCCCGCCAATAGATTGCCCTGTTGAATTTTTATAGACCGGGACTGGAAGCGCTTGTCGATGTCGCGACTTCAAGGCCGAAATCGAAGGGTGAGTGGTTGATTACGTTAAACCTTTATCCTATCTTCGTATGATCCATCTAGGGAGAACTACTTGTGCCCGGCTGAAGATCGCCTACGAATGATATTTTATGAACCATTAGCCGTTCATGTGAGTCCAGACCGCCACACAATATTAGTCGACCATATGGTTCGCACCACTTTGCTCTATTTCACTCATACTCGTATCAAAAATAATATCTAGGCACAGCGAATGTTCACGATATGGCAGTTGTATAGGACACACCTGCATGCACCCCTGAAGCTGGTTGAATCGTACCGAACGTCCGGAATGAGCTACGTTTTTGCTAGTTGTCACATCACAAGGCACGGCTCTAACAGCGTCGGACATCGACCTTTGGAAGTCCTTGACTAGACTTTCATGTGTATACGAATGATTCGATCCCCCTTAGGAGTACCGGTCCGCGTGAATATGCATTGGGATTACTCTCAGAAAGTCCTTCTGACGATAGTGATGATTAGTGCATGATACATTAATCATTCAGCGCTTCTATGGTTCTTGGCAAGCTGGCTTGAAAAGCTTTAACTAGAAGAGCTTCTAATACGCATACAAATTCGAAGCCCATGTACTATCGAGTTAAGCGAACGTAGATACATGACTAACTTCGCGATATGACCGGGGTTTCCACAAGTTGGAGCTAGTTTGACGCAATATTTACGGGCAAGTCCCGCTGCAAGGACGTATCTCTTTGTCCACTTTGTCTTCCTTATCCATGAAAAAATAGATCGAGTTGCTGCTTTGCGTCGGCAGCTTTCAAGCTTCACCGATGGGACCGCAGATCACAGAATAGGATCATGTATTGACTCAGAAGCGTTCAGCTAGTTCCACATGTGACCTTGTCGCCGTAGCACCGTGACGTGCAAGCCCGGGTCGGATGATAATGCTGGCGGTATCTGTGTTGGTTAGTAGGGCCCGGCATCAATGCTCGCCCCTCTTCGTTTCCTCACAAACACCGAAGGGAAACCGTTCACCGAGGTTCAACATCTCCTCATTTGCTTTTACTACAAGTGCCACGTACTCGTGATTGCAGCCGAATAGCAAGCCATGAGACCTGCTACATCGTCACGAAGACCCGCTCATTCTGAATGTAGCGATGCGGTTCATGTGCATTGTGACGCATGACCCAATCATTATGGTGAACCTTGGTTGAGTTTAGGTTAATGATACCATGGTACCGTGTCTTGATCGTGTCGGTCAAGTTTTCCCATTGAAGTGGATATTAAAAACGTACAAGATTGAATGTATTTCGGCGGTGCACACATGCGGTATGGTTTGGAACTATTGAGGGCTGCTAACCCGGCTGTAGTAGCCGCCCTTGGCCATTGGTATGAGCTCAGTGAACACGTGCTTAAGGTAGTGGTGATGATGATCTCCGAACAATGACAACCAATAGCTGGTCTTTATCCGGAAGACACGGCCCGGAACGGCAAAATGGAAATGCGTGAGGCCCCTGTCACATCGGATATTACCGATATGTCGGAACTAGTTCTTGCCTCAACATATTTTGTTACGCTTAAACTACTTATACCACACTGAAATTGGTGTCAAGTTTAAAAGTAACGTCTTTCTACCACGCTTGATCTAGTCCTTGACGTCACCCCGTTACCCAGTAAAATATGATCGGCGGTCGGGCCTGAGGCAAGATAGGCTATCTTTGGGGACTGCTCATCGTTCACCAACCCAAAGCACTGGGAAATGGTATATGATCTACAACCGATATCCACTATGGAACATACCAAGTATTCCATGGTGGAACAATATAGTTTTTCCCTCACATGGAGACAATAAAGCGTCAAACTGCCAGACCGACTTTCAAGCGCTTCTTAGATATGTACATGGATCTACAACTTCTTGATTTCTCCGCATTGTCGTGAGAACAGTGGCTGTCCCTGTTCTAACGGCCCATCCAGCCCTGACAACGACGCATGAGTAGGATTATGATACTAGGCTGCAAAATATACATACGCCATCAACAACCAAGAGTTCACCACAGACATATTGACTTGCACTGCTGGCAAGAAATACCACAGGGCCAGCAAAGTCCTTGGGACTACCCCACCTCCCTGCGGGTATCCGCTCCGATATCTGTCTGAAGCGTAAGGGGTCCGCTAACAGCCTTTCGTTCCTAAAAGTATATCAGAAGGCGGTCAGACTGGAGAACAAAAGTAGATGCCAAAGAGCCGGATGATAAAGGAGTAAAGAGGTGCGAAATGAAGGCCCAACCGGCGGGAAGATGTCGGTGTTGCTGAACCATTACTAACGCCACGGATTTTACAAGATGCCCAGGCGATAACAAGAAAAGATACACGTACATGTCCGTGGCGATATACCCCGGACAGATGCCGTTCACTTGGACATTATGCTGGCTCCATTCGTTACTGAGAGCCTTTGTGAGTTGGCCAAGTGCACCCTTGGCGGCAGCATAAGCCGGGACGGTGAAGCCGCCTTGGAATGTCAGCAGGGAACAGAAATTGATGATTTTCCCCCTCCTAAGCGGAACCATGTGCTGGCCCGCGGCTTGCGATAAAAGCCATACAGATTTGAGGTTCACATCGAGAACCTAAAATGAGAAAAACATGTAGAGCTTGAGAACTTGATACCAGGAAGGTTAAACAGAACTTGAGTGGATAACCTACATCATCCCAGTCCTTCTCCGGGAAATCGACACTCGGCGATCTCCGTTGTATTCCAGCACAATTGACCAGGATATGGATATTACCGCCCATGAGCTCTAGTGCCTTTGGGAAAAGTTCCCTGACAGAATCCAACTTGACCAAGTCGCAATAAATGACTTGTACATTTGCGCCTAGCGCACGAATGTCGTTTACCGTGCACATATTCGGCTCCGCATCCGGAGAGGGATGGCGCTGAACAACACATATTGAGGCACCCGCTTGAGCTAAAGCTATAGCGCATGCAGCGCCGATGCCTGTCAACGATAAGAACCAAGATAACGAATCGAATTTGTTTCGATCAGTTGAAGCGAAGTTCTAAGGTATACCTTACCTCTAGTAGCTCCAGTGATGAGTACATTCTGGCCTGCTAGAGAAAAGAGTTGTGGGGATGGTACATTGGAGGTTGGATCCATTTTGAGAATGATACGAATTGAAAACACTTGTATCTTTATATTCCAACATTTTGTTTCCAAGATTTGATTTTACCCCGCATCGGCTCACGACCCGAGCAACCGGCAGCGAGATTTCGATAAATGATTTTTTTGTTGTAAAAATGGAGATTATATTATAATTTGTCACGTAGATCCCCGGTTTGGCCATATACAGTCCGAAAAAACAGGTGTCACATGTGACGTTGTGTTATTGATTCACATTTTGCAAATACGTTTACGGATAACCGGTCCGAACGAATCTTCCCTAATCTGGTTGAATGATAAGTTCAAGATGAAGTTCTCCTCACGAGACTTGCTCCTTCTTGCAACTTTATATTGTATATATAAGGGCACCGGTTGAAACTAAGATGTACGTCCCTTAACACTTTCCCTCCACCCACTACAACCATGTCTCCCGCTGCGACTCAATTACAGCGTGCAGTCGTCCTTCATGGTCCCAAGGACCTTCGTCTTGAGGAACGCCTATTCTGGCCTCCACATTCCGACCATGCGCAAGTATCAGTACGTTCAACTGGTCTGTGCGGGAGCGACTGTGAGTCTCTCTATGTCCTAAAAGGTCGAGCTTCGAGCAACTTGTCCAGTGCACTATTACCTGGACGGTCGCAATGGTGATTTTGCACTCCAAGCACCCCTCGTCCTCGGCCATGAATCAGCGGGTGTGATCACTGCTATCGGTCCGGGTGTGAATAATTTAGCTCTCGGTCAACGCGTCGCAATAGAGGCCGGTATCATGTGCAAAGAGTGCAGTTATTGCCAGGCTGGCCGTTACAATCTGTGTAAGGGCATGCGCTTCGCCAGTAGCGCAAAAACTTTCCCTCATCTTGACGGGACCCTACAAGACCGGATAAACCATCCGGTCCATGTTATTCATCCGTGAGCCCTTGACTTGATTGTTCCTCCATACACTCTAACTCCTCATAAGACTCCCTGATAGCTGCAGCTTCGAACAAGCCGCCTTGGCTGAGCCGCTGTCAGTTTTGATACACGCTGCTAGACGGGCAAATCTTGCCCCAGGTCAGCGTGTTCTCGTGTTCGGTGTAGGTGCCATTGGTATCCTCGCTTGTGCACTAGCCAATGCATATGGCGCCTCTCGGGTCGTCGCCATTGACATTAACCGAGCGCGACTGGACTTTGCGAAATTGCACGGTTTCGCTTCACAAACGCACTGCTTGCCCATGGTCGAAAAGGCTAAAACAGCCGATGAGCAGCTTCGGCGTGCAAAAGACAACATCTCCACTGCCCTGTCTAGATTCAATGAGCCTGAGGGCTTTGACTTAGTCTTCGAATGTACGGGCGCTGAACCCTGTATTCAGATGTCGATCCACGTAAGTTAATGGTTTGCGCGAAGCCTCGATCATCGCTTACTCCCAACTTTCAGGCTGCTGTCGCGGGTGGCAAAGTCATGTTGATTGGAATGGGGACACGGAATGTTGTGCTCCCACTCTCCGCAGCAGCCCTGCGTGAAGTAGACATTCAGGGCTCCTTCCGTTATGCTAACACGTACCCTGAAGCTCTCAAGCTGCTCGGATCAGGCAAACTTCGCAACATCGAAAAACTTATTACACATCGCATTCCCTTGGAAGATACCGCGCGAGCTTTTGAATTATTGGCTCGTGGCAAAGACGAGGACGGAAACATGGTTATCAAGATTGTGATTGGCCCTTCATGATAGTTCTCGTCCATTTGCTATATTTCATCTTTATATGTAGAAGACGGACTAACGTGTTGTAAGCGTTGTAGTGTAACTTTTCATATTTCAGCACAGGCATCTCAGATAATCCTAGTACGGGGCATTTGTATGTTATTTACGGCGCCCCCTCCGCAATAAACAAATATTAACAGCTATATTGTCTTCGCAATGACATTGTGGATATACCTGGTCATATTTAATTACGGTGTTGCCGCAAGGTGAAGTGAATGGAAAAGAAGTTCGACCTCGTTCCGCTTCGATTTCGAAGTGAAACGAACCGAAGTAAAACGAAGACATCCTGCAGGGTACAATGCTCAGTTAATATAAGTTCACAGAAGGCGCGGCGTCCTCCAATGTGCTCAGTGATTTTCACCATCGACCACGCGTTCGAGATCAAGCTCGACCCTCGGCGGCTTTCGGTTCCATGGTGCCATTGTACAGTGCTCGCTTCTGTGTTGCGCAGTCCACTAGTTGAATGAAATATGGTGCGGTCAGGAATATCCGCCGGTCCGTGGAACGTGATTTTGCAAATCAAGTTTGGTCTTAGTCCCAACTGTTCTTTCGGCCTTCTCCAACCATACCCATTGAAGCAGGACTCGTTGAACGTCTAACGCCCAGCCAACCACATACGGTCTCCTTCCTGAAACCGGGTCGGTCCTGCCGATAGGAAAATTTCAGTATTTGTAACACGCGAGTATGAAATGTGTGCCGTTGCGTCTCTTTGCTGGAACAAAAGACACTTACGTGGCACTTAAGAAGCCTGAGCTAGCAAGCTGTATGACAAATGCCTGTTATACTTTTCCCGCTGCGCTAAAACAAAAAAACCCTTGACTCTACTCTGAGGGGGAAAACTGATACTGCCTCCGGATATCAAAGTTGTGGAGCATTCGTAGGCATCTGACAGGGTTGGTTCACGTTCTTGAGGAAGTTCGGTTCTCGCAGAGCATACCTCAAATCCTTTTCGAGGGCAATATACACTTTCTCCTACAAAAAGTTCATTTTGTTATCCTGACGCGGCCGAATTTGGTGTTTGCTTGCGAGACGGACGGGAGCCCGTGACTGTAGTAATACATCAGGTATGGAGTTAACGTATTACGTCGTACTTGCGCGTGCCACATTATGCGACGTCCATCGTTGCTCCGAGTCGCCAGCGTATGGCAAAAATACCGCAGACTTCAATAGTTTGAGTTATCCCAGCGTCAGCGGTACTTCCCCTGGGACTACTGTAACCGACTTACCTCCAGCGGTCTAGGAACTTGCAGAATGAAGAGAGCTCGGGTGAGGTTGTACAAGGTTCTGCATTTGGGCCAGGACACCGACGGGACAGCGTGTGCGACGAGAATTCACGAGCGTTTATTATGCTGTACGTGAGTCCATAGTGACGATGAATAGAGGAATACTCACTAGAATTTAGTCGGTTCGGGAATTCAGCTTGGCTCCGGACGCTGAGCGCCCACTGTGACAACTTGGGATAAGCAACTGTCCCACTCGAGAATTTACGTACATGCAAAGGAAGCTATGATAGCTAGGCCGAGTACAAGAGTTGATCACTACAATGATCACCTGCTATTAGAAGATCAGGCGTTTTTGTTGCTTTTCCTCAACAAGACGTAACTGGCCGAACTATGTGGATCAAACTACCTGAAAGAAGCGAAGCAACCTGGAGGGCACGTTCCTTCGCCGATGATGCTACTAGATCGAACGCTTTGACCCTCAAAAGAAAAAAGTGTGGAACCTCATGCAATCCACTTACCTCTATTAACACACCGCGGAAAGCTTCCATGCCACAGGTTCACGAGAAGCGCATGTCTTCTTCTCCCGCGACGATTGAAAGGCGCTACAAATGTACAAGGAAAGGAAGCCGAAGGTCTGGTATCATTATCTTTTGCGGGCTTGCAGCGGAGACAAAATTTGAGTTTGAGAAAGTCTCATGCGCTGAGAACGCAGGGACGCGGGGGCGAATCTTCAACAACAGTTCGTACTAATTCAGGTGCGCATAAATTCCGTCTGGGTAACTGTCACTTATCGTTTTCGTGGTGCCAAATTCCCTTAGCTCATACGCGCCATCAGGAAAACCGGGGCCGAGGTTGATGGGAAAAAGAAGGTCGAGCAACGTTGTGCCACTTGAACCAATGAAATGCCAGTTCGCGATGTGCCATGTACAGCTGGCAGAACCATTGCCCCCACATGAACAGTGATCCGTATTATACATTTGCTGTTCCGTTGTACGCATTTGATTTCGTTGTTTCAGCGAAATGTAAACATATGTACGCACCACCGAGGGAACAGATTTGAATAATGTGTGATGCAGCAATGACATGGAACAGATTATCCGCGTATTTTTGATACCATACTGAGAGCAGCGGAGCAAACGGGTGTCGCAACTGAGCGTGTCACAGCGTGTGCGTCATGCGAAATGGGTCAGATAAAAGAATAAGGAATGTCAGATTAGTAGGGAAGAAGTAGCAGTGTTAGGTTGGCAGTTAGTCAGGAGGACAGCCGACTGCTTGTTAACCAATGATTTCGGTTTTGCAATTGCAGTGACTTCGTGGCACCTGAATCAAACATGTGAGTAAAATTGCTATATCTAAATCGCTAGATGCTCACGTGCACATTATTACATAGAGTTATTAGTTAGTCGAGCTGCATGTGTGTACACTCTTATCTGTTACATATACCGAAGGTCTGTACTATAACCGAGAAAAAATCATGGTCAGAAGCTGCGAGTCCGGAGAACCGCGCACGTCTCGGGGTTGATGCGAAATCTGAAACAAGATACTAGACAATATACAGTTGTAACCGCAACCAATGTGCTATTTCGGACTCACCCTCTAGTTCGGCCATTTCCACTGATGAGTCCAAGTGAATTCCTGACTGCAGAATAAGTACCACTGTTCTACTTCCGCTCTATCTGCCTTTGGCGAACGGTTGCATTTGATCAACAATAAGCGACATGCATATTAAGACTCGGAGAAGGATCCAAGATCCAGCTGATCAGTCATTGATGCTTGTAGCGGACACTAGGGCATCTACAGCTGCGAGCTGTCTCCATGAGGCAGGTGATATTGAGTTATCCGCAAGTCTCAGGCACGTCGTGGAAGTACGATTTAACTCGATTGTACAGAGGCCTGGTCAATTCTAAAATGTCGTTGTCAATAGTGGGGCTCAGAGTAACTTTCGTAAGGCTCAGTTATCAGTAAAACCTCAGATTCATTTTCCGCCCTTGTGCCACTTTCCACGTCTTGGCACTGGCACCTTGAAGGCGTGAACATTAATACAAGGAGTAATAACTCAGTCTTTTCAAAGGTGCCAAAAAGTCATCAATTGATTTTATCACGCAAATGAGAAAAACTGAAGCTTAAGGAGTAAATAGCATACAAGTAGCTACTATGTGACATGGCCCCAAGTATGATTATGGATAATAAGAGAACACACGAAAATGAGATGTTGCAGGAAGTGAGGAAATGCAAGTATGACTATGGATAATACTAAGAGAGCACACAAAAATGAGACAATGTAGTAGGTGAGGAGATGCAAATGAAGTGCCGCAAGTATGACTACAGATAATAAGAGAACACACAAAAATGAGATGATGCTGTTACAATTGTGTGTACCCCTATTCAATTTCCCTGTTCTATTTCTTGCTCAGTTTAGCATATGTGTATGCTAAACCTCTGACTCATGACTCATACGTCTCAACACGTCTGTATTACATAATGCCTTCCTCTTTAGGATACACAGTTACATTCCCATGGTTACATGGTCTGTGCGCACATATGACTCTATTTAAGCACAGGGTATTATGCTTGTATTTCCCCACTTTAATCTTACTGGGTTTTACCTGGGATATCCTT
>JABCPU010000877.1:0-22844 GCA_016800925.1 Suillus spraguei | reverse complement strand
TACACCGGGTATATCTTGGCTCATGAGATGAAGAGTGGCCGAACCAAATATCCCATCACCCCATCTAGCAAAACCTTGCACACGGGTCACAGTTGTCATACTTGTGCAGAACGTTTGAGAAAATTCCCATATATTGATGGAGTTCTAGCTCTGTGGGCATGATGGTCGCCTATCAACACGAACATGTTCAATCAAGTCGATCAATTCAAGAATTCATATTAAGATATCTATTAAATGCCACTTTCATACATGTGTATTCTGACATCAGTGTGGTTTTACTTCTCTCCAGATTGGCGTAATAGCTTGGGCGACTGTATTGGCGGCAACCTCGAGGCAGCCGCGTTCTATGTCATCCCGAATAGCTGACCACAGCTTACGAGCACGCCATCTATCCGGATGGAATCGCCGATGACTTCTTTCCACGAAATCTTTGTAATCTTGAGGTCGCATGGAGGTCTTGACGGTTGCAAAAAATCTCTCCACTGCGGACCAATCGACGTCCTCAACTGTCAGATGAGAAGGATGATGGAGTACAGGCCACGGGATATCCAGAAAAGCAATCGGCTGATCAGGCGTGAACCTCGCAGCGTCAAACTCCTCACTGAGAACCTTGTATCGTTCCAGGGCTCGATGACTCGTCCAGGTACCGGACTCCCAGCGTTGTCGTTGCTTGAGACGCCGGTGTTCTTGCCGTCGCCTTTCCTCTTCCGCGTCACGTCGTTCGGCTTCCGCTCGGGCTTGGCGTGCCTGACGTTCGACCTCCTCACGTTGCTGCCTCTGCCTTTCTGCCTCAGCTCTTCTTCGCTGTTCGGCTTTAGCTTGGTGCTCCTGTTCTTCGGCACGTTCCTGTGCCTCACGCTTCCTTCGTTGTTCTTCCCAGAGAGGTTTATCCCGGTCCAGTTCTCGCATTTTGCGAATGGATTCTGCGAGCTCAGCTTCTCGCATTGCCTCTTCGTTCGAGTGTTCACTCTTAGGAAACTCGGACTGTTCTTGCGAAGCAGCAGGCTGAGGGCATGTCGGTGACTCTTTATAATCACTCACTGAAGGAAAAAAAAATGAACCATTGAAAGAGCAGAGTGAGATCGATGACATACGCAGTTCGTCGATGTCGATTGGGTAATAATCGGCAAATACTTGTTTGAATCCCTTTTGATGGCGTTCGTCCATCGCCCTAACTTTTGCTTGTTTGCGCATTTCCCGTTGCATTTTTGATTGATGGAGAGCTTGTTTGGCCTGACTTGGTGATGTAGTTCGTTGGCGCTTTCGCATATGGCCATTTGTAGATGTGTGTGCTTGTGACAGTTCATCATCCGTGTCAACGGTAGATCCGCCTTCTGTCAACTTTGTCAGACTGGTATAAAGGGAAGAGGTTATAACAAACTTTTTCGTTTGGTATTTTCTTCGGCTTGCGTCCCAGTATTGTTCTGAGACGCAAACTGTTCCGCATCTAGGGACATCGGGTGTCCGTCAGCTTGAGAATACTTTGCTTGTGCTTTCTTGTTATTCTGCCATCGCTTGTCTCGCTTCTTTTTCAATTCCTCCCTCCCACATCGTACAGTATTCGACGAGGGTTTAGCCCTGCGACGAAGAAGATCATCGACAACCATTTGTTTCACTTCTTCTTCGTCCTCGTCAGATTCGCTTTCGCTACTGTGATCATCACAGTCTACATGAGTGCGCAGCGAACGCACTTTTTTGCTTGGAAGCGGGGTGTCCGCTTCAGGGGTAGGCGTGCGTGCGCGTGCGCGCTTTGGACCTGGTGGTGAAGGAGCTCCAGAGCGCCGAGCCTGAGGGTCAACCCTCACAACAGACGTAAATTTAAAGCCAAAGTGCACGGTGCACTGATACTCCGGGTCCAACTTGTAAATCTCCCACTGCTCCTGGTAACAAAACACGTGTTCCCTGAAAATACAGCATTCCATCATCTGCAAGGACATAGAAGAACGACGTCACTCACCCGCATATTTCGACTACTCGTGGCCAAAATCCTTCATCACGCGCCCCTCCATCCAAGCGTGCTTTTGGCACAAACCTCCAAAAACTCCTGCCTTTGGGCGTTGTTTCGATGACAATTCGTTTGGGAGGTGGAAGGTCCTCCCTAATAGATAATTTATGCAAGTCCGGGATATCTTCGCCAGCAAGGGCAGTGCGTGGATCAAAGGATGCGAAGGAGAGTGTGGAATCTGGAGCACGCAATAAACGAGAGGGTTGGGTCGGGTCGAGGAGACCGGGTTCAGTACCACGAATTATCCGTGGTGTATGGGACGGGCTCGCAGCTTGCGTCTGAGCTGGCTGGGAGCCCATTGGATGAAGCTGGACTGAGTTAGCAAATAACTACAGAGGTTGGATCAATGATGAATGAAATTTATGTACCTGGGCATTCGATTTATATAAGCGTCGAAATGGATAAATCACAGTGGTCAGTGTCACGTGAGAGTACAATAGTTTAGTAACACTCTCGTTACTCCGACGAGATTTTGACCATCCACGGCGAGCCTTATTTGTTCGAAGAGAATTTTAACATGGACAACCTGCTTGCGAAAGAACTTGATCGTGAACGTTAACGGTGAGCCTTATTTCTCTGATGTGAGAATTTGTCCGTCCACGGTGAGCCTCATATCTATATATAAAGCACGAATTACCGCCGGCCTCGGGCGCAATTGTGTCACGGTGTTTTTGCGGCTCTTCCCGTGCACAGCATTCGTCAACTTCACAAACTTTGAGGACACCATTAAACCGCTCCCAAGTACAATGCAATGCACTGCAAGACACCATTAAAAAGACAACAATAATAAAGACTCGGATGAGAACTTGAATCCAACTTGAAGGCGATGAACAAAGTTGATGCATTCCTGCAGCAGGCCCAGCCACAGGAAACCCGCCTTTGACTTGAATTTGTGACAGCAGTAGATTGTCCTGGTGTGAGGAGAAAGTCAACTTGATGTCTCGATAACAATGATAAGTAGCCGCAGTATAAAGTGTATTCAGGCAATCTTGACACGGAGTCGTTAAAGAAGTACTAGCCTTGCTTAGTGACTTGGAGGGTGAGTCTGTGACAACTTCCATTCATCGCCCTTTTCCCTCTCAATATCTACGTTGACGAATTCAATGACAGAATTCTAGACAAATTACCATGCGATTTTCATAAGCTTCACAAACAGACATGAAGCACACATGCCAATCATAACATAAAACAGATTCTTACTTTGGTTCAGACAACCTGAAGGAATCTGAACATGCTCCATTGAACGTGCCAGAACACACCCAACTACCTTGCAATGCTAAACCATCCAGGAGTGCCTCTCATCATCTGGATTTGAAACAAAAACTGCACGTGCACCATTTAATGAAACCTATCTGTCAAAAATGATTGGTTAGAAATGCACAGATGCACATAGTGGCTCTACATTGTTGTTTCATTGAAGTCCAACTCATTATACATTCAAGAGCCATTGCATTCCCCGTTGTCTTACTAGGATGCGAAAGGCAAATAAATCACCAGATTTCACAATCCTTCCATGGTCAATGGTTCAGACAAAATACCAACGGTTGATAACATGGTGTTCGTTGGGGGTTGCAGTTTTTCTAGGCAATTTACCAATGACTAAAAGGGTAGAGATCTGTGTGGGAAAATCTCAGGGTTAGTGTCTACTAATTATTGTAATCAGAATTCAGGAACTTAGGAAGATAGTTACTGCTAACTGGCTTGATATAATACTTGAATAACTCGGACAAAGGCAATGGCCGAATGGAATATGAAGTGTAGCCGAACCAATAACTGGCTTGATGCAGTGCTATGATGCTACAAATAATGAAGTGACAACACAAAATGTGTCAGAACAATATCTTGACTACTTCTTATTCTCATGACTAGGAGAGCAAACTAGAAGTCAAATACAATTGAATCAATCAATACGTGGCCTCGAAATTAACTTCTCTGCTGCTCAGGCACTCATGATGAGTATGATGCAGAATCAGAACAGAGTACACCCTCTTGATGTAGTCTTAAAGCTAACCAGGTCCTTAATATTACTGAATAAAGTATAAGTCCTATTTGTTGTCACTCAATCAATGAAAATATGATAATTCTCCCCACAGAAATGATTTCTTGTGTCAATAAAGAGAATGAAGCAGAACTACACTAGACAACTAACAATCATGTGCTAGCTAGTGCAATTAAAGAATGTAAAGATAATATCTCAGATGGTCAAAATGTTGTGGGAAACAGTGACAAAGGAAGTGAGGGAATAAACTAATATTCACTCAGATATTCACACCAATACTTAGTAATAATGGTAATATGTTTCTTATTGCTCAGAGTGGAAAAATGAAAATGGTCCCTTTATATACTACTATAGACATAGCTGTGCTACTAACTAAATAAGGTAATATGACTCATCATGACTCAATATGAGTCACATGTGAAATGACTCATAATGACTCCACATGACTCATTATGACTCACTTTGCTTAGTCATCCTAAAGTCCACCGATTGGCTACCAAAACTTCAGAACTAGTCCAAACACATAACAACACATCACATTCAAAGACATCACAAATAGCACATCACATTCAAAAACATTCAACAACACAAATACTGGTGAATAGTCCATTACATAATCTATATTGACTATTATTCATTTAAATATTTGATTTACAAAATGCTAACTCAGTCAACTTTCATAGAAAGGTAGGAAAATATATGAAAAAACTCTGGAAGGTGTGGGAAATTGCTTAGTAATACATAATTAAGAGTCTTGACACAGTTTCATGGCAAGGATAAGTCATACAATTATGCCATTAATTCATTTGCCCTTTAATCTGTAGTACAAAAACTATCATAAGTTATTAGAAATTTAGAACTATACTCCCAAGTATCTTAAGCCTATAAAGTATACACTATATCTCCGTGACCATGCTCAAAACAGGTTTCATGCATGTCAACAGAGTACAAGGTGAATGGTATTCTGTTACGACCATGCCAAACTGGAGGCTGCTAAGAAGTTCCAGCTCGGCATGGGGGTGTACTGGAGGGTCATAACTAATTCAAGGGGGCTTGGCCTCAGCTTGTGCACTGTGCCCCTTATACAAGTATGTGCCCCTAATTTGATATGAAGTCCAAGGGGGAGTTCTGGTGAAGTCTGGAGGGGAACTCTGGATGAACTCTAGGGTTAGACAGCTCAGAAGAGCACTGATGGACTACTGGAGGAGCATGGGAAATACACCGGAACTATTTCTGGAGGAACAGGGAATAAGGGTAAGACTACTGGGATGAGTCCCAAGTAGAATGGAACAGAGGATAGACTGCCGGACGAAGTCCAGGGCAGGATAGGAGCAAAGCTCCAGGGGGAAAGATGATCCACAGGAGGTCAAGGATAGGATAGGATATGACCGGAGATAGGAGGTCTGGAGGATGAGGAGTGGAGGAGCGAGGAGCGGAACTCTGTGGATTCAGGGGAAGTATTGCCCTACTGTAGAGGAGTAGGTCTGGAGATTACATAAGGAGAGTATAGGCTACTATGGATGAAGTCCAGAGTAGAAACATACAGAGGAAGAAGACTACCAAAGGTAGAGCTGGAGATGAACAGGATTAAAGACAGGAGTTGGATGAAGTCTGGAAAGCATAATATAACAAAGGGTCAAATGTCTGGCCTAGGGAATACTCCCATAGGCCTGAACCAAAGGCTTACAAGGGCCAGAGCCCAAGTGCGAGAACAGAGTGGAGTTGAATTAACAAGATATAAAGCAGAAGGTAAGTAACAAGAAACAATCAGGAAGTATCAAGAAACATCAATGGGAAAACATCAAGGAACAATGTCATGAATTCCAAATACAAATCATTACTCTTTTCTTAATTTCCCTAAAGCGTCTAAACCCAGTGCTAAGACAAACTCAAATCCTATCGAAATCTCCACATCCGCTTCTATAACCGAACTTCCTGATGAAGATGAAGAGATCTTTTATGATGCTATCGGATAAGATAAGATAAGATAGTGTCACGTGATCTTAGAACCTTCTAGAATATGATGTCATAACAATGTCACAACTATCACATCGTACGATTCTCGTTTCTATTTTATGATTGGCTAGTAGTTTCAAACTCAGTTTACATCTCAGTTTCAATATGTGTATATAGTTAGCTAGTTTTGCTGTAGTAGTTCTTTAGTTCGACATGGAAGGACATCAGTACGTGGAACATGGTGTGGCAGTCAGTACAGTGTGCGGTAAGCATGGGATGCCGCCAGTACTGCTAAAGGGGTAAGACAGCCATGGACAAGTGGTAACTCCTGTAGATGTGAGACAAGTGTCAAAAGGTGGGGTTTTAAGCCCAGCGCCAATATGTTCATTACACCAGACCTTGTCCAGAGTAGTCTATACTATTTCTATACCATATCCAGACCTACTCCCCTCTAGTAGTTAACACTTCCCCTAAGATCCATAGAGCTACGCTCATCCGATCATCTGCTCTTCCGCTCTTCTGCTCCTCCAAGCTCTGGACCTTCGGACCTCTGGTCCTCCGGATCTATCCTATCCTATCCTCCGACACCTATGGATCATCTGTCCCTCCGGAGCTTTGCTCCTATCCTGCCCTGGACTTTGTCCAGGAGTCCATCCTTCATCCATTTTACTTGGAACTTGTTCCAGTAGTCTTACCATTACTCCCTACCATCCAGAAATAGTTCTGGCACATTCCCATGCTCATCTGGAAGTCCTTCAGAGCTCTATCGAGCTATCCTGTCCTACAGAGTTCATCCGGACTCCGTCCGGACTTCACTATAACTCCCCCTTGGACTTCATCCAAAATTAAGGGCACATACTCGGGTAAGGGGCACAGCGTATGAGCTGAGGCCAAGCCCCCTCAACTTTCCATCCCTCCAGTACAACCCCATGTAAGACCAGGACTTCTTAGTAGCCCCAGTTTTGCATGGTTGTAACACAATGTGACCATCTTGCCCATCAGGGTCTTGACAAAGATCTGCATACCACCACACAGGTGGAGAATGAGGTGAAGAGTGGAGTCCTTCTGGATTTTTTAGTCAGAAAGGATATGTCCATCTTTGAGCTGCTTGCCAGTGAAGATAAGACATTGTTAGTCAGGGGGAATACCTCCCTTATCCTGGATCTTGGCCTTCATGTTATCAATGTTGTCAAAAGACTCCACCTCCAATGTGATTGTCTTGCCCATGAGGGTCTCAACAAAGATCTGCATCTCTCCATGGAAACATAGGACCAAGTAAAGGGTAGACTCTTTCTGGATCTTATAGTCGGAGAGTGTCCAACTATCCTCGAGCTGCTTAGCAGCAAAAATGAGGTGCTACCGGTCAGATGGAATACTGTATACAGTGACTGTCAGCTGTAAGTGGCGTTAACATACATACCCCTCCTTGTCTTGGATCTTGGCCTGAGTGTCATCAATGGTATCAGAGGACTTGACCTCCAGAGTGATGGTCTTGCCAGTGAGTGTCTTGAAAAAAAGGATTCTGTCGTAGGATGTTAGCTTCACATATAAATGATGAAAAACTCACGCGAACGAAGTAAAGTGTTTGAGTGGTTCAGAGGAGCCATTGTATACTGGGGTAGCGGAGTTTAGATATCGCTGGCCAAATCTAGTATCTATTCACTGCGGTGCAGTTTGGTCCGATCATATGCGGAGACTGAAGGTTCGTATGGTGCTATGGTAGTTGTGGACATCGAACTGTGGCATGTCGGTAATTGGTCAATTCATAGTGAAATCCGTATAATGATGTACATAAGATACAAGTTGAAGATCATAATGCTAAATGTGTGGAAGATATGTATAGAGAAGATACAAGTGGTATGATATAAGCGAACAATAATGATAATGCCAAGCTCCAAATGCAATTGTAATGCCGATGCTGATGGTGATAATGCCAGATAATATGACGAGATGAAACATGATAGTCAAGAAAGATTTCAATAGACGTTCGTAAACGAGGGCTGGGACATGGAATACGTTGCATTATCTGGGTACTCGCAGCGGCCTTCAAAGTACCCCGAGCCATATGTCTGCAAAAACTCCTCTAGTCCAGCTAGTGGGGAGTCGTTTGGATCGTTTCCACAGACAGGCTGGTATTGATGGTCCGCATCGAAGACGGGAATGGGCTCTTGATAATTGACATAGGAGAACAACTCTGGGTCAAACTGCGGCATGTGAAGAGTGGAGAGATCGACTGGAACGGTTGAGGGCTGGAAGTGGTAGGAGGTAGAGGCAGGGAGCTGGCAGGGCTGTTCGTAAACGAAGGCGGAGCTCTCGGCAGGGAAATTGGGGAAGAGTTGCTCCCAGGAAAGAAGTTCGGTGGGCTCGCCCAAGAATTGAGGGATACCGGTGTCACTATACTCGACTGGTGAGAGCGCATTACGGGGAGTGAGGCATGCGAGCTCGGGAAATGTCATGTGATTCAGATCCAGAGATGCAGGGATATCTCCTTGGGGCTTCGAAAATCGAACAGATGGGTAAGGTGCGGTGGCAGACCGTCGAGCAGCTTTGCCTCCGATGTCGCGACGCGCCTTGGACTCATAGCTGTGTAGGTGCTTGCGGTGACGCGTCAAGCTCGCAGGATCGGTGGTGGCAAACGCACACCCAGGGCAAGGGCACGTCTTTGAACGATCACGAGTATGGGTCCTGATGTGCGTCTGTAGGTTGGATTTTTGGAGGGTCTTGTAATTGCAATTAGGGTATAGACACGCGTGCATACTAATTAAGATAGTAGACAGGTCAGGAACTACCTGATATAATAAGGTACGAGTACGTACAGAGCCTCCTTGTGTTCATTGTGTAGGCGCATATGTCTAGGAAGATCTGCCTTGCGACTTATAGCCTTGTGGCAGATAGGGCAGTTAACAGGTGTCTGTAGAGAAAGTGTCATAAATACAAGACGTGTGACATGGGTAGGGTGGAAACGTACTGTATTGCGTCCTGCAGCAGGCATCTTGTGATAGTGTTAGAGAGGAGAGAAGTGGTTGTATGTGGTCTGGGGAGTAGAATTGACTCGTTGAAGTGAATGAATAGCGCGTGCGTTGTGGCAAATTTACGCATCTTGGGCGCTTCTTTTAAAGCACCAGGCGTGCTATGGACATCGAGTACGATTGCTTTTCTGCGGCGCGCATTTCTGCCTTTAAAGGCAAAAAGCACGGGGCAATCGTGTGCGATGGTCTGAGCATAAGGGACGAGCCACTCGGTTAGCAGGAAAGGCAAAAGAATTGGAGGAGGGTTCGATTGTGTCTCAGAACTTTTCATTTTTTGCCTTGTTAGGTAATTTCTGGTCACCTGCGAGATTTGAGGATGAGTGGCTCAGCGCTCAGGCCTTATGGATGGGAAGGTACGAACTTACAGGCACATCCTAAAAGAGTCCCACCTATGAAGAGTCTCATTCCAGTATTAGGATAGCATTCAGTCACCGGCCAGTCGTTTGTAGATGACTTAGAAGATGATGATACATCGATGAATTGGTGAAGAGTGTTACAAGAGTTATGTAAATCATCCAGCTTGCACTACTATCACTAGAGAAAAAGAGTGCAAAGTGAAGCCTTATCTAATTTTTCCGGCGGAATGAGCAACCTGCGAAAAGTTAATGCATTGCAAAATATCATGATTGGATAACATACCCTCGGTCAGTCTTGCCTTACCACCCGTAGGTTGGCATAGGACACTAGCACACGAGCCACAAAGAACTACTGATTGTGCATGCGAGAAAACAGTGGTGATAGCAAAGCATCCTACAAAAAACAACCGGTTAAGGTGAATGGTGTCTGGTTTGACGCGACGGCACGCACCTGGGCATTTTACGTCCATGAAATAAGAGTCGGGAGATTGTACGAGACGCTTGAGCTTGTGCTGCTTGCGCTCATGTTCTGCAGAAGGGTTCAATAGATCGACAGCGAGAGTCTGAACAAAACTCTGTGAGGATTTGGGACAAGTAGAATGGACGTGCAGCTTACCATTTTGACGAGCTTTTGGTGCTTCAGTTATTGAATATCCCGGGCGACACGAAACTTGATGATATGCCTAATAGGGACTTAAGGTTTGAGCGGAGATTGAACAACTTTTCGGAATTACCCGCACTGCGTATCATTCAGGTGTCTGACGAGATATCGATGCGGTAGCGTTTCAGGCAAAACAATAACAATAACATTTAGGTTAACATTGGGATAATCATCAAGACATAAACTTATCTTGCACGTCACTTACAGATGCTGTTTTTGTTCTCAGTAACTTCGTGACCGTTAGCGGCTGGCAGCGTGGCCTTTATTTGGTTTCATTAGGCCTGCGCCTGGAACACTTACACATGTGAAGGTCAGCGGACCAGTAGCCTTCCAAACCATCCCTCCGGGTTTTGACAACCCAGTCGTTTTCACTTAAAGCCAAGTTCGTTATTTGTATGTTGACTTCCGTTTCTTCTGCGGCTAACCTGCTTTATGTCCCCTTCATTCAGTCTGTTAAGTGAGCCTTTGACATTCATATCAATCCAGACATTCCGGTCTTTTGCTCACATTCAATCTCGTCATCTAAATCACTGACACCGCGCATCGGTTGCAGTCGGCGGCCTTGCCTAGCGACTTTGAAACGTGACTAAGAAGGAATCGCTGGCGCGGCGCGTACTGCACTTGACGAGCCCGAGAGTGAGACGGCTGCAGCGGTTTGCTACAAGAACTTGACATCAAAAACCACTTGTATATATAGCGAGTTCGTCGAAAGGGTATTCAATATTCAATGTTGAAACGTTGACTTAGAGATTTGAAAATGATTGATGACCAATAAGATTCGGAGCCCCGGTTCATCTTAAGATGCAGTCATGTGGATCACGCCTGGTATTGAAACAGGCGTACAGTATGAGAGGAAAAATGAACTCAATGAGATCGTATGAAGGGAAGTATCGTATAAGCGTATGTTTCAAAAGTGATGTTAAGGTAGGGATTCAATGCAGCGCAGCACTGCAGGTCGCGTTGATGTCGCGGTTCTTGAAGCTTGAAGTTTAATTTGAATTAGCGCTTAAGGCAAAGCCTTACACTACTACCATCCACCCATTTCATGACCATTCGAGTACTGGGCCTTCGTTCAGCATGCACAGAGACCACATGCAACCTATGTCTCATGTCGACTAAAACTGGTTTGTTACAAAGTTATTATATTCAGATGACGGTCGAAATTTTCGGATCGGAACATGAAGAATATATATTAGAATGGATCACTTTTTTTTCTGATCCGAAAATTTCGACCCCACTGACTCACTACTTTCTTCCCCACATTCACTGACATCGTGTTACTGAGACTTGACAAGGTCCCTAACGGTACCAGTATACTGCCCCATGAACTCCATCTCTGCTGGTCGGGTCCATATTCCGACTCGGAATGTTCTTGCCCGTGTCACACAACGCTCCAATGGCCGTGTGTTCATAGTGTACAGGAAGTATCATGACGAATCGTTTGGATTCCGCAAAGCACGCGACTTCACCATCCCAGACTGTGCGTGTACTGTCTGAGTAGTTAGCACTGCATATACTCACCTAAATCCAATCAGATAATTCGGACCAACTTACTAACCGTGCAACCAATGCTCCCCTCCTGAGGTATGCTGACTCTCTTCGCACGCATGGTCACAGAGCCGCCTCTATCGATCCCCTTGACCTCCTCCGTCGCGAACGGGTTGCTGCACTCGACCCCATCCGTTATGGCCTCGACGACCCTGATCGTACATTTGATATAGACGGTATCATCTGGACAGGTGAGGGAAAACAGGAATGGTCCCTTGAAAACATCACCTCCTTCCTCAACTCTATCTACGTCGGCCGCATCGCGTATGAATATATGGACCTCCCGAGCAAGACGGAGAGGCTGTGGTTTGCGAAGCTATTGGAGTCACAGAACGCCTTGGAGCCCATGACTATCATCAACGCGGATAAACGGAAGAACATTCACGCTTTGCTCGCCAAGTCAGAGGTGTTGGACAATTTCTTACAGGTTAAGTTTCCAAATTTGAAGAGATATGGACTTGAGGGTGGGGAGTCCATGCTCCCCGCATTGGACGCCCTTTTTGAGGCCGCGTCCAAAGGTCAGTTTCATTTCCTTCCCTGCAATCATTGCTAATGCGCATGTAGCTGGCATAACTCAACTTATACTTGCTATGCCTCACAGGGGACGCCTTAATCTGCTTACAGGGCTCCTGGAATACAACCCTACTTCCTTGTTTCACAAAATCAAAGGCGGTTGCGAAGTGGATGAATCTTTGGATGTTTCCGGGGACGTCCTAAGCCATCTTGGTGCGCATCCTACATTCCATATCTGCGAAAGTTCTAACCGTCACTCAAGTTGCATCCCCGACATTGCAGTATGACGAAGCTGATGGAATAAAAGTCTCGTTGCTGCCAAATCCATCCCATTTGGAGGCCGTGAGCCCTGTTGCGCTTGGCAAAGCCAGAGCGAAGCAATATAGGTTACTTAGAACACTATCTAACGACAAGAATAACCAAGACTGCATGCTTGGCGACAAGGTATTGTCACGGGGCGCCTTTTGTAGTTTGAAGTGCTTACGTGGGCTGGCGCTAGGTTATGTGCGTCCAACTGCATGGCGATGCCAGCTTCACAGGACAAGGGGTAGTAATGGAAACACTTGGTTTGAGTTCGTAGTCCCGATACCGATCTCACGAGCTATAAGAGTTTAATGTGATATTTACAGGTGGTCTCCCGCACTTTACAAGCGGCGGAAGTGTCCACATTGTCGTCAAGTATATTTTTCGATTCTTTTTGATTATTGTTCTAATCTCTGCCTCACAGCAACAAGTTAATTGACACATACTTTCCCGATCTGACGCTGACATACGTTATAGCATCGGATATACCACTCCCGCTTCCTCCGCTCGCTCTTCCTTTTACTGTAGTGACATCGCCAAGATGATCAATTGTCCAGTTCTGCATGTAAATGGAGACTACCCTGAAGGTTTGTTTCTACCTTAATTATCAATCACAACGACTTCCATCTGAGTACACATAGATGTTGTTCGCGCTGTCGATATCGCCTTCAAGTATCGCAACCACTTCCGCAAGGACATTGTAATCGACCTCATCGTTTATCGCCGCTGGGGACACAATGAGCTTGATGAACCAGCATTCACGCAGCCGCTCATGTACGAAAAAATTCGTTCCAGGAGTTCTGTCCCGAAGTTATATGAGGATAAGCTCATTGTATGTCTGGTTCCATTTGTTTTTTTTCGAAGGGAATGCTCACGGTGTTTCAGTCGGACGGTGTGATTTCGGTTGAAACAGCACGAGCTGTTCGAGACAATTATAAAGCCTCGCTGAATGCCGCGCTAACGGATGTAGCGTCGTATGTCCCCCCTCCCGTGACTTTTGAGGGAGCGTGGAAAGGCATGGTTTGGCCAGCATCTTCTGCAGCACACCAAGATAAGACAGGTGTGAGTAGTGCTGTGCTCAAGGACGCTGGCAAAGCCAGCGTACATGTCCCTGAGGAGTTTGTAAGTGTTATGTATTCCCTGTATGAACGAAAGTAACCAAGACCATGCGCGACGCAGGAAATCCATCCACGGTTGAACAGGCATGTGAAAAACCGCCTTAGGAGCATTGAGTCCGGCGAAGGGATCGACTGGGCCAGTGCGGAGGCAATGGCGTTTGGCTCGCTGATGCTTGAGGGTTGCGATGTGCGCATCGCAGGGCAGGATGTTGGAAGGGGGACATTCAGTCATCGGTACCATCAATGCTATGTTAGAGTATAAGGGAGACTGACACACCTGTAGCCATGCGATGTTGGTGGACCAGAAGACAGAGGGCGTGATTGTTCCGCTAAACCATGCTCTTACGGAGGCGAAGGGCAAGCTAGAACTGGCGAATAGTGAGTATCGTTTTTTTTTGGTCGGGATGTTGTCTCATTTTTTTTGTCAAGGCTCTCTCAGCGAAATGGCGGTACTTGGCGTAAGACGTTTTCCCTTTCTTTTTTCAGTCTAACAGATTTGTAGTTTGAATATGGAGCATCTTGGGAACGACCTGATTTATTACCCATCTGGGAAGCGCAGGTGCGTCGTTATTTCCTTGCGATAAGCTAAAGGATTTTATTTCTGGTTCAGTTTGGTGACTTCTTTAACGGCGCACAAATCATTATTGATACATTCATTGCGAGTTCGGAGAGTACGTCTGTGTACTTGCATGTTTTCTGTTAATGGCTTATCCCCACTCAGCTAAATGGCTGAAGCAGAGCGGCATCGTCTTGCTCCTCCCTCATGGCCTAGATGGTGCTGGCCCTGAACATTCCAGCTGCCGTATAGAGCGGATGTTGCAGGCAAATATATTTCTCAGTTTTTCATCAATGTTTATTAACGCTTTGTTTTTAGCTCACCAACGACTCTTACGTCGCCCAAGAGAAATTGAACGTAAACATGCACGTAGTATTCCCAACTACGCCAGCACAGTACTTCCATCTTTTACGCCGCCAGATCAAGCGGAACTACAGGAAACCGCTCATCGTCGCTGCTCCTAAGGGACTACTTCGACTTGCTGTGCGTGCCGCCCGATACCCTTCCTACATTGCTAACTCTAGACACGCAGGCTGCGTCGTCAAAGCTGACTGACATGGGCCCCGGAACAGCATTCCAGCCCGTTCTTAGGGACCTGTCAACCCTCACCGATCCCAAAGCCGTCCAGCGCATCGTGCTGCTCAGTGGCAAGATCTACTACGACCTTGTAAAAGAGCGCGCAACACGGGACCTCCAATCGCGTGTCGCCCTCATCCGCATCGAAGAGCTCGCGCCGTTCCCGTTCGCCGCGCTCAGTGAAGCACTTGTGCCCTATGCCAATGCTAATAAGCAATTGGAGGTGCTATGGGTACAGGAGGAGCCTAGGAATCAGGGCGCGTGGGAGCATGTGCAGGAGCGTATTGAGGAGGTATTGAAAGGATTGGGCATAGAGGGTGGTGTGGCATATAGGGGGAGGAAGGAAGACGCGGTTTGTGCGCCAGGGACTGGGAAGTTGTATGGGGCACAGCAGCTGGCTGTCATCGAGAGCACCTTTCAGGGGCTGTAAATGATTGATTTGGCATTTCGAGTTTACTCATTAATCCCTCAAGTCACCGAGTTCTTCAAGGGGAATGCTTCAGTGTTCTTATCTCCGATGATAATTACATTATGAAGGGATTGGCAATCTCCCTAACATCATGGTTTGATCATGGTCAAGCACAACTTCTGTCATATGAGGGAACGCGGTAGAGATAAAGCGCATGGATTGACTGGAGCATCATCAGCTCGCACACGGTCGATGCCTCATCTTTCCGGAGGAAGAATGCTGATGAAGAGAAGTCAACAGGACTGCCTTCCTCTCATGTCAGCGAATTACGCAGTGAAATTAGATATGGGGATCACCTTGAGGTCTGGGATACTATCTGATCACAGAAATCGGTTGTAAGAATAGGAAAACCCCTTGTATACTTTGATTGGACGTGCAGAGATCAAGACGGATGACTCTTTGTGACTACTTACTATTCTTGAGGCGAGTTTAACGTCTATCGTTGCTTGTGTCATGTATAAGCTCAGGGACGCCAACTGAGCAGCATACAATCCGGATATGAGTATGCCCCCTGTGTGACAGCATCGAGGGTGACGTGACTCTCTCTACTAAGTCATTCTGACTCAAACGGGCTCCATAAAGTGCTACTAGGACTTAGTAGTACTGCTCCAATACTTACTATTTTCTCGCTACCTCATCATGTCTTTAAAGAGCTTTCAATCTGAAATCCAAGAAATTCACGCCCGAGAACTCGCCCGCCAACGTGGCCAACCTAGTGGAACTCCTGCCAGTGCTCCGCGGAATATACATTCCAAGAAAATACAGATACTTGAGGAATCAAACAATATTGTCGGTGAACCACCTCCATCTGGGGATGTCGGAGTTGAGGATGAGGTCGAAGCTGTCCTAGTACTCCTTCCATTACCATGTCACGCATTCACTCAATTCTTCTCAGGCATTACTATCTATTCATGACTATGATCGAGCACGCACATCGGTAGCACAACTCATCACTGGAAGCAAAGGCGAATACATATTCCGCATTGGCTGCCGACCACCCCATGCATCACTCTTTCTCGGGGAGAGCGTTGACAACGCAACGGGGTGGTTGGGGGTCCCGCGAACAGGCGTCGAAGTCGCTTCATTGCAATCATCAGTTAAAAGGGTTGTGGAAGAGCTGGGAGGGAAGGTGTGTGGTTTATTTATATACCGGTGGCATGAATTTATCTCCAATAGACATCTGTTCTTTTTGAAACGATTGACGACCACCATCCACGTGCAACTCTACTATTACGATTACCTCCGCCTAGCATTGAATTAGTTCCCGAAGTCCGCTGTGCTGTCGTCGGTAACGTTGATTCGGGCAAGTCTACAACACTAGGAGTTCTAACACGCGGTACGATATACACATGCATGCACACATACTTCCATCATAATTAACTATTTTCTTCTCAGGTCCTCTGGATGACGGGAGGGGCCGAGCTCGTGTAGCACTATTTCGGCATAAACATGAAATTGAGACTGGACGAACATCTAGTGTAGGGATGGAAGTAAGTTCCATGTCCTACCAGTCTACACTATCCTACATCTTTTCATCCAGATCCTTGGTTTTTCGACAGCTGGAATCCCAGTCCTTCCAAATATACTGCCGTCTGCTGACGCAGACGTGATTCGACGCGATAAACTGGGCTGGGACGAAATTTCAGCACAGTCGGCCAAGATAGTTTCTTTCAGTGGTAAGTCCGTTCGACGTGACTCCGTGTTTTGTATATATACCTTCGTTTTATAGACCTTGCGGGCCATGAGCGATACTTAAAGACTACTCTGTATGGTTTGACGTCCGGGGCCCCATCGTGTGTGATTCTTATGGTTGGTGCCAACGCCGGGCTTATTGGCATGTCAAAGGAGCACCTGGCAATAGCTCTGGCGTTAAGCGTACCTGTCGTTGTCTGTATTACAAAGGTAAAGGTCAACCCCATAACTATGCAGCTGAACTAATTTTCACATAGATTGATATGACCCCACCTAATATTCTTAATGAGACCACGAAACAGGTGGTGAAGATTTTGAAGAGTCCTGGATGCAGGTGAATCATATCCTTTACTCCACTTTGACTTCACGTAACATGACTTTGCAGGAAAACACCAGTTTTTGTGAACTCGATGGAAGTCGCGGTTGAATCGTCGCAGACATTTGCGCAACACAAGTAAGCCTATTCATCTTTGATCGTGAATTTTTGGTGCTTATGGAACTTAGACTATGTCCTATTTTTCGCGTGTCCAATGTCACTGGAGAAGGCCTTGACTATGTCGGTGTTATGCACTTCCTAATGTGCGAGTGTTCTGACTTGACTGAAGTTTCGCACGTTCTTGAATCTCCTTCCATCCAGCGAAGCGGATACCGAGACGTTCACAGTTGATCAGCCACTTGAGGTAGCACCAGCCCCTAGCACACATTCAAGCGTGCAACTGACATCTTTTGCTGCAGTATTCGGTTACTGATGTCTGGTCTGTCCCATACGTGGGGACGGTCGTCAATGGGATTCTCAACAGTGGAAGTATCAAGACAGGTGACTCCGTCCTCTTTGGACCAGACTCCAATGGACATTTCCAGTCGACCATTGTGAGGAGCATGCAACGAAAGCGGTATCCGGTTCCTGTTAGCGTTTTGTGTGGGTACTGAACTTTCGCAGAGCTGATGTCGTGACAGCCGAGGCTGGCCAATGCGTTGCTCTCGCTCTCAAGCGAGTAAAACGTGCGGCCGTTAGGAAGGGTATGGTCATAGTGCACAAGACCGATACTCCCCGAAAGGTCAAACACTACATTTTTGCTATTATTTTTGCGATAACTCACCGAGATTTACAGCAGTACGCCAATTCGAAGGACAGGTCCTCATATTATAGTGAGCTCAAATACCTCATACAATATAATGATTCGAGCACAATTTGCAGTCACAATACTACCATGCAACGAAACTACCAGGTATGCTTGATGGTTTGCTGTTCTCGTAGCTCATGTTGATGTAGTGCACATAGGCCATGCTTCATTGCGGAGTGAGTAGGAACGCCTGACACCTAACGTAGTTCTCATCGGTTCTAGGCTGTCCGCCAAACTGTTCGTATCATATCGATGGACAACCCTGAGGGGATCCTGCGGACTGGTGATCGAGCCACCGTTCAGTTTGAGTTCATCACACAACCGGAGTTTGTCAAGGTCGGGATGAAGTTGTTGTTCCGTGAGGGCAAGACTAAGGTATGTTGATGACCGTTTCGTACTTGCCACTGCACCTCTGACTGTCAATACACTCAGGGACTTGGTGTTATCACTCGTCTGCTATGACAGAGGGGAGCATGATAATGGTGCGGTGATCCGCTAGTCTTTTGTTGAAGTCTTAGGTTTCCTCGCTGGAGAGGAGGTCGTCTACGGTCCTTCTCACTCACTAGACACCCTCATCGCACGCTGTTACAGTTAGTTGCACTAATATTTTTCTGGTGTGGGGCTTGTTTGGGTGTAATGACTTCTTGAGTGTGGCATGAACAATTGTATGTACAAGTACCCGGATATTTTTTTATTTGTAGTTTAAAGCAGTAGATCTACAGTGTCCCATCTCTGTTAGCGACAGAAAACTTTCATCTGCCTTCTAAGGTGAGATTATAAGCATCATGAAAACTATTTCGCAAGTATTGTAGATCTCTAAAGACGTAGCACAGTGAGTGTTCGACTACGTAGTGAAGGTATCAGTCTTGGGAGCTTGCCGAGGGCCGAGTACAGTGTTTGTCAGCCCCGAGTAGTATGCATGCGAAGGTTCTTCCGCGCAGCTGGCGAGTCCAAGTCTGAACCCAAGCGTGCTTTCATCCCAACCTCTGCGTCAAAAAAACTTATCCTTGTCACTACCAGGTGGAGTAGGTTGCAATTCGTCGTCACCATCACTTTCAGAGGACACCTCCCTCCAGCGCACGCTTCCCTTTACCCTCTTAGCAGAAGGTTTCTTAGCTCCCGCGCTCGATTTCTTCCTTTTCTGTGTTTTCGGCGCTTTCGGATGCGCCTTGTAATGCAAGAACTGCTCGAACCATTCCGTACGATATCCAACACATTTCATGACGGTGAAGTTAATCACGAGCCTACCATCATTGAGTGCCTCCCGAAGACCGTCTTCTGTAAACTCGATGAGGTGAATTTCACCCCCCTTGTCCACAAGTTCGACAGTCGTTCTTTCGACCCAACTCTTTCCCCACTGGGTTGACAGGGCTCCAGACACCCAACGTTGGATGACCAGGGGTTGGAGTAGGTTAAGTTGGTAGGGCGAAATTTCGCCCCACCGGGAGGTCTCATACGAACCAAGGTATATCCATTGATTTGGCTTGTCAGAAGCGATCAAGTCGATTGGCCCCGTAATAGGCGAGCCATCATTGAAACGCTTCACCCCACAAAACACGACACCGTGACCGCCCGGAACGAGTGGGAGGTGTGGATTGTAAGATCGCGTCATGGCCAAACTATGAAACTTCAACTTTAGTAGTGGTATATTAGGTAGAGTCAAGAGTCGAGATACCCACTAAGGGTATTTATCCGTTTTTGTAGGACCTTGCCAGTTATTCGACGTGGTTTGGTGACCCCCACCAAGAGCCTAAAGTGGTACCAAAGGTTAGCCTCGATTGTTTACTAGATAGGGAAACCCGGAGCTCACGTCGCTGATCACGGAGCGCCGAAATCCGATGCGGAACCGCTCTTCGACGGCAACTGGAGGTCCAAGACCAAGATGGTCAAGATTCCAGATATCAAATTTGCCATCTTCGCTCTTGACGAACGTAACCCGTTCAATCAGATCAGGTTCATTTTCCGACTTGATAACCACTTGGATTGTCGTATCACCCCGTGACAGGTTCTGGTTTCACGGTTAGACTCGATCTGGAAGTGTTAGAGTTTGAGGACCGCGAGGGCGCCGCGTCTGGAGGATTCTCTGGCATCAGAAGGTTGGATGAAAAGCTGTCGGATATGTCTTGGTTAACGTCCTGATGTCCTGTAACTTTGGCGGCAGTTCCATTTGGCTTCCCGCAAAGGTCAGCATCAACACCGAAGCGAATAAAATGGCCGCGTACAGTAACTGACTTCAAGCTATTGAGCTTGATCAGGTTGAAATTGAGGTTTTAACCTTTTAAAGATATGATGCACTGAGTGGTTTCTTGTCAGAGGGTATACACGAACTATTTGGTCATCCAGTTGACGCAGGATATTCTTCAACTCGTCTTGAAGCCCTGTGATCTCGGCAGTCCGGACGTTATGTTCGTTCTTAAGATGTTTATTTTCCTCGCGGATTCTAGTTAATTCCTTGCTCTGTTCTGTGACGAGTTTGGTTTTGACTGTTAGGTTTGCCTTGAGGGCGGCTACCTCCGTATTGAGGTACGATGTTTCGTTTGATTCCTGTTTCACTGGACGGGCACTAGAATCGGTGTCGGTGTCGGTGAGTTCTATGATTTCGTTATGCATTCTGGTGGTTGTTGATGCAACTTGCACTGAGGTTTCTGAGGCAGCGACGGAGGGGGGCTAAGTCAGAAGAGACTAAAACAACACGAATTCAGTCTAATGGAGTGCTGAGCAGGGTTCTACAGAACCGTCTCGCCAGTACAATGGGTTTTGAAAATGGTAGGAAACATCGATTTTCAATTGAAGGGATTACGAGAGGTCTTCGGAAGTAATATAGTACTAGACATATGTAGGCGGGACATTTACGTGTGCATGAACGCAGTGAGACTATCCTGAGTACTGAGTACCAATATTTAGCAGTACGAGGACTCGAGACTTATCTTCGCTGTTGTCGCTTTCAATCATCTCATCTTCAAGGTAGCTTGACTCGGACAGCCATTTCGACTGGGCATCGTGTGGGGCCTTATGTAAACTTTGAGCCTCAATGGTAGTATGTACTTGTTGAGCACGAGACTGGTCCTTTCAATGAAGACATCAATTGTTTATTCATCCAAGCCTTGGTGCACATCCACGACTCCACGAGTTTGTCGACCTTGAGTGAATTCTTGCCCTCGATATGTAGTCTGATGATTCCGAGTTTCCTTGGATTCGTAAGACATGAAATATGATGAGCAGTGGAGTGGATACCATCATGTGAAATAACCGCTCGAGAGTGCTTGGGTGTTCGTGTTAGAATGCTGGCGTAGCCGGTTGACTCGCCGAGTAAGTTGGTCAGCATGCCAAACTTCGTGGAGTTCAATGATTAAATGAGTCTCGTGCATGTCCTCGACAACATCATACCAAGCAGTTCCTTCTGACGAAGGTAGCCCGCCCGCCAAACTCGCTTCTCGTTTTGCATCTCGCAAAACTCTTTTTCTTTCTGGATTGGTGTTTATCATCCTCGCGTTTGCATCGTTTAAGGCGTTCTTCTCTATTCAACATCCGTCCCCTCAACTGGACACTAGTACCAAAGCATCAGAATCTCAAACATCCTCATCCATACCGCCAGTATCGAGCGATACTCCAGAAATGCAAGGTCAAGGAAAGTACAGCGTTGGATAGTAAGTGTTTGCCCCTCCACAACGACCTGCTTCTGACTGTTTTGCCAGCTTCGTAAATTGGTACGTCTTTTCACCTGTCGCATACAGAAAATGTTGACCGTCCGCCAACTATTATTATTATTATTTGTAGGGGGATCTATGCTCGCAAGTTCTCGCCGTCGAATATCCCTGTCCAAGATTTGACGTAAGGCGCGCTATCTTTCTACATTAAGTTCAAGCTCATTATCCATCCAGTCACATTCTCTATGCATTCGCTGATCTAAGACCTGACTCGGGCGAAGTTATTATCTCTGATGCATGGCGGACAAAGATATTCACTACCCTGGCGATTCTTGGAATGACGTCGGAAACAACCTCTACGGGAATTTCAAGGCCATCTATAAATTGAAACAGCAAAATAGACACTTGAAGGTCCTTCTTTCAATCGGAGGTTGGACGTATTCCCCTAAATTCCATCCTATTGTCGTCAATCCTGCCCTTCGTGCCAACTTCGTGCGGTCCGCAGTTCGTCTACTCGAGGATTACGGTCTTGATGGTCTCGATGTGGACTATGAATATCCATCCAATGAGCACCAAGCTCGTGGTTACGCCGCCCTGCTAAGGGAACTCAGAGCAGGCCTAGATCATCACGCTCAAATGAAGGGAATCTATCATAGATTCTTGTTGACAGTATGTCATTTAGCTTTACCTACCCTACCGAGTTTCAAATCTGATATTTTTTGCTAGATCGCTGCCCCTTGCGGACCCGACAACTATCAAAAGTTACACGTGCGTGAAATGGACCAGTACCTCGACTTTTGGAATATGATGGCGTACGACTTCTGTATGTGCTGAAATATTTGGTTGCATTGCCAATTGACTTACACGGAAAAATATCACAGCTGGTTCATGGGATTCTGTTGCAAATCACCAAGCCAACATCTACGGTGGACCTATCAGCGCCTCACATGCGATTGAGTGGTACAGCGCGAACGGTGTCCCTCGCTCCAAGATGGTTCTTGGGATTCCGCTGTACGGTAGAAGCTTCATGAACACGCCCGGTCCCGGAGCACCGTTTTCTGGCATTGGGCCAGGCAGCTGGGAGCAAGGTGTCTATGACTACCGTGCTCTTCCGCTCCCAGGCTCGTACGTGTTTCAAGATGACAAGGCCTGGCGAGCTGGTCTCACGACTATCAGAAGCAAGAGATGGTGAGTTTTGACAACGAGCAGGTCGGTCATTGGAAGGGCGACTGGATCCGCCGTGAAGGTCTTCGTGGAAGCATGTTCTGGGAGTTAAGCGGAGACAAAGGAAG
>JABCPU010000876.1:0-22849 GCA_016800925.1 Suillus spraguei | reverse complement strand
AGAAACCCAGATGAATAGCACATCCATCTTCAGCACCCAAGGAGAACAGAAGTTCCATGTCAATGCCAGCCTGCCCCGGGCCAGGCCAGCCAAGGCAGGTGCACTTTGACATCAATGGATGGGCAACCTCCTGGCCAGGCTTGACTGAGGAAGTGGAAGAAGGAACACATCACGGAACCAAGGAGTATACAGGGCAAGAAAGCTGTCATTGAAACCATCCGCAAGGACACCCCTGGAGTAAGTCTCAAAAGCCGGTAGAGAGTTACCTTCGAGTAACCAGGGCAAGGGAAGGAAATAATGTACATATACCAAACTGCCCCCATTGTACCACATTTTCATCATTTGTCACACTTCTCAAAACACAGTGTCCCACTCCCAAAATGTTGAATCCCAAGCACCGAGTTCCGGACAATCCTGATCACCGAGTTCGGACGACTCCGATCACGAGGTCCGGACCCAGGTATCAATCATTGGTATTGGTATTACGAATTAGGGTGTGCATCATCTAAAATCAATTGGAAATGTCATTGTTATACATGAAAAATTCAGTGGTGAACATGATGTAAGTATGTGAATGAATATCCAAATATTTACATATGGGGTTGATCATCACACTTTTCAATGAGGGTATCTAATACAAGCAGCAATTCAGAGCTCATCTGTTTGGCCCTTTGCAACCTCCGGAGGTCCATATCAGCTCTTCTGAGTTTGTCGGATGTGTCAGCCCAAGCCACTCGGAATGGTCGGTCGGCCTCGAGGAGTTGATGTACGGTAGGCTCCGGAAGATGGCCATGACGCTGTTGGTAATGGTCCAGGCGATCCAGAATTGATTCAACTTCAAGAAAATTAGCAGAAGATACATGATGAACAATTAAATACTCACATTCTGTTTGATCATATGACCCTAGGGGCATGAACTCCCTAAGCATGGCACGCAGTTCTTCATTGCTGAGTTCCGGTATGGGGGACTGACATTTAGGAGGTGTTGCATGTGCTTGGGACATCACATCAACAATAAAAATGAGATTGTATGAATGAACTCACCTGGAATTGCTATTCCTGGGATAGCCGGAGCATCAATCTCAACATCAGCACATTCCAGTGCTTCATCACAATCAATAAGATCATCATCAGGCCCTAGGTACAAGTCCGGATCGTTGAACAAAGGCAGTTCCTCAGGCTGAGCTGGGCATAAATGATCTGGATGGATTGAATGAACATCCACAGTTGGATTATCTAAATGTGAATTGAGAAACCTACCAGGAACTGCATCCAAGACATCCGGACCACCTGATGACCCAGAATCATAGTCGATCTCATCATCCGGCCCAAGGTATACATCTTCACATGGATCTAATAAATGTCCAGTCAATTGTAAGATACACACAAAGCAACACATACCTGATGAAATCCGGGACTCAGTCTCATCATCCAGCCCAAGGTATACATCATCCAGTGCATCTGGTCCATCTCCGGTCAATTGAGAGCTGTACTGAAAGCACAACATACCTAGTGAAATCCGGGAGTCAGTTGAGTCATCCACATCCATTGAGTTGTATTCAGTGACCGGAGGTTCATAAAATCTGACTGCTGGTTGAGATCTCATGATGTCTGATCAACTGATCAAACTGATTGATAACTGATAACTTCGAAGTTCAACACATGGCTGGCAATGGCCAAAAGTTGAACCATGACCAAACAAAGACAAACAATCAACGCTTATCAAGATCGTCCTTCAATTGTCTGGTTTCCTTTGAAACTTCATCCTAGTGATAACAGATTTCAAACTTATCTCAAGCTTTCACATCTTTCAACTCAATCCAAATGTCTACTCCAGTTCAAACCTCTTTGGCCGGTCTCAAGGCAACCACTGCTCAGATTGTGGGCATCATCGCCAGGGCGCAGCTCATGCCTGCCGGCACTGGCCAAGCCCACCTTGCTCTGACAGCACAAGTCACTAATCTTGTGGTAAGTACCATTCATGTGTTAATTTTACTTTTGGTTTTTCTAAGATCCGTTTAGGCTGAGATAGTCAGGGAGCATGAGAAAGGGGCTTACATGCCCAGCATCATTGCATCCTGCTCCAAGGAGTTGATGAGAGTCAGGTCCATGACTCCCCGGGTGTGGCCCAACTGGCACAGCATCGGCCATGACGACCCCCGGGTGTTGAAACACCCCTGGCGCAGCAAGATTCGTGCCTGGGAGGCGTTAGGTGACCATTCAGGTGATCTCCCTGTCATGCCTAACCCTTCCATTGGCCCAATCACTGTGGACCTTCCCTCCCACCCGTCGTCGCCGCAATGTCGCTGGTTCTTCCACCCACGCCACCTCCGAGCTCCGGGACAAAGGAAAAGGTAAGGCGGTTGTTGCTGACCAGAGCCGGAGGTGGAAGGGAGCAGGAAGAGGAAGTCCCCCATGATGTCTGGATACTCTTCCTCACCTCCGAAGTCGACCAAGAAGGGTCGCAAGCGGTCAAGGCAACTCGCCATGTGAAGAGAAGGTGCTTGTGGAGTTGGAAGATGATGAAGACACAATTGTTCAGGTATGTCATCCAGCTCATTGTTTTCATTCTCTCAATTTTCTGTAGCCTATTTCGAGTGGAGTGCCAGCACTCAACGTTCCCCGGCCTTCCACAATTGGTGTAGGGACGCCTCATTCCCCTCTTCACCACGTTCCCCAAAGAAGCAATTGTTTGGTCCTGCTTCAGTAAGTAATATTTAGTTGTCCGGCACTTGGAAAAATGCTTATATATCATCAGCTCATTGCCGGCAGTCCACCCAAGGTGATGGTGAGTCATCATTCTTTGTCCGGACCTCCCGCCTGTACTTACCCATTGTCAGGCCACCTCCGGCAGTCGTCCGGAGGTCGTCGAGACCCCCAGGCAATGTCCAGCACTCCGGCTGAGGAACCTGCAGTCATGGATACAGGTGATATTCTCATTCCTGGCCCAGTGAATACTCTAATGAATTCCAATGAGTCCATCAACTAATGGAACCCACAGAACAACCCCTGCCATTATTGCACCCAGGAGAAGTGGCCCTGCGCCACTCGGTTGGACAGGAGGACCCGTGCCCGTGTTTGTCGTGTGTCGCTGGCCACCAAGAAGATCAAATGTGTCCCAGCATCCATGGGATCCCCGCCCAAACATATTCGAGGGAAGTCTACCACCCGGCAGGCTCGCTCCAGGACACCTTCCAGAGCTCCCTCCAATGCGCCGGCTGCCTCGCAGTCCAAAGCCCGAACTCGCAGTCAATCTCTGGCCCCTCCAGCACTCCGCTGTCCCTGCTGTGACCACACCCAAGGCACAGTCCCGTGGGTGCAGCAAGACAATCACTGCCCCCAAGACACCTGCACCTGCACCAGCTTGTGAGTCACCCCAATTGTCTATGACCATCTGACCTTATCTTTCACTTAGCTATTCTGTCTTCGAGCGCCGCAGTGCCTCGTCCGGCACTCGATGTGCCCATTCCGGATCTCCATTCCATGGCAATTGCTATTCGGGATGGTGCCGCTCGAATTGCTCTTCTTGAGGCTCGTGTGGCAGAGCAGGATGGTAAGATTGATACCTTGCAACGCCTCCATGAGGGCCTTCATTGCAAAGTCATGGACCGGCACCCTTCATTTCCACTTCCGACTCTCCTGTCAATGCAACCTTTTTGCTTGATCAATCTGTCCCCCTGTCCATCTCACCCCTCCCATCTGCACTTGCTCCCCTCATTGACTTGGATATGGCAGGGATGGAGCCTCCGTCTCCGAAAGTCCAGCCTGCATCTATCATTGAGGGTCTCATATTTGAGCTCAGCCAGATTCAGCCTGAGGGTCCACAAACGTCCGGCGAAATTGTGGACCCAGATGATCCGGGCAACCTTGTGCCAGAATATGATTCTGATGATATGGATGTTGAGGTGAAGGTTGAACCCTCTGCTGATGAGGGTGAAATGGCTACATAATTGTATGTTCATAGATGTATATACAATGTTTGAATGAATGTCAGTGCTGGATGCCAAGTCCGGAAATCCGGAACTGGACAATGGAGATTCACAATGGATATTTCGTGAATTCCGGATATCCGGCTACCTGAAACACAACACACAATTTAAAGAATTTGAAACATATCTGTGAGTTACCTTGTGCCGGGTGCCGGGTCACATTGTGAAACATATCATTCCATATATCTTAAGTGCCAAACCCCGAACCCCGGGACCCTGGACTTGGGACTCATCACCATGTGACAGATATCGATCCACATATTTGATGTGCTGAACCCCGAACTCCGGCACCCGGGAGTTAGAACAATGTGAGGCAATACAAAGATATTGATTGACACATGTTGAGTGCCGAACCCCGAACTCCGGCACCCGGCACTCGGGACTTGGGCCTTGGAACTTATAACAATGTGAAAGATTTGATGCACATATTCTATCACTGATCCCCGAACCCCGGCACCCAGGAGTTAGAAATATGTGAGGCAATACAAAGATATTGATTTACATGTGTGGAGTGCCGAACCCCAACTCCGGTACCCGGCACTCGGGGATCGTATTCGGCACTCAAAACAAAACGATCCCCGAGTGCTGGGTTACAATGTGAGGCAATACAAAGATATTGATTTACACATGTTGAGTGCCAACCCAAGCTCCGGCACCCGGCAGTTAGCACAATGTAGGCAATACCATGATATTGATTTACACATGTTGAGTGCCGAACCCCGAGCTCCGGCACCCGGGAGTTACCACAATGTGAGGCAATACCCTGATATTGATTTACACAAGTTGAGTGCCATCCCCGAGTGCGGGTGCCGAGCTCGGGGTTCGGCATTCAACTTGTGTAAATCAATATCATGGTATTGCCTCACATTGTGCTAACTGCCGGTGCGGAGCTGGGTTCGCATCAACTGTGTAAATCATACATGGTATTTGCTATGGGTGCCGGAGCTCGGGTTCGGCACTCAACATGTGTAAATCAATATCTTTGTATTGCCTCACATGGTAACCCGCACTCGAGATCGTTATTCGGGACTCAAAACAATGTGAAAGACCTCGATCCACATATTTTATGTGCTGAACCCCGAACTCCGGCACCCGGCAATCGGGACTCGGGACTTGGTACTCATAACCATGTGAATGATATCGATCCACATATTTTAACACCAAACCCTGAACCCCGCCACCTGCGAGTTAAAACTATGTGAGGCAATACAAAGATATTGATTTACACATGTTGAGTGCCGAACCCGAACTCCGGCACCCGGGAGTTAGCACAATGTGAGGCAATGCAATGATCTTGATTTACTCATGTTGAGTGCCGAACCCGAACTCCGGCACCCAGCACTGGGGATGGTATTCGGCACTCAAAACAATGTGAAAGACCTCGATCCACATTTTTATGTGCCGAACCCCGAACTCCGGCACCCAGCACTCGGCACTCGGGACTTGGTACTCATAATATGAAAGATCTTGAGCAACATATTGTCAGTGCTGAACCCTGAACCCCGGCACCCAGCACTCACGACTTGGGACTCAGAACAATGTGAGGCAATAGACACCTATTGATCCACACATTCTAAGTGCCGAACTCCGAACTCCGAAATCTGGTAGTCTACTATTTAGGGGTTCGGGTTCGGTACTTGGGCTTTTGCACTTGAGACTGAAAACAATGTTAGGCAATAAAATGACTTTGATCCACACATATTTGGTAGATATCTTTTTCATCTCAAATCTCAAATCTCCAGTGCCAAACCCTGAATCCCGAAATCTGGTAGTCTACAATTTCGGGGTTCAGTCCTCGGGACTCAGACACATGTCAGGCAACAACAAAGCTTTGATCCACACATTTTGGTAGATGTCTGTTTTGTCTGAATCTTGAGTTTCTAGTTTCTAGTTTCGGTACTCTGCACCGCACCCAGCACTCGCACTAGATGACTCCACACATGGACTTCAAATCTTTCACCTTGTGTGTTGTGTTTCGGGTGTCCGGGTATCCGGAATTCAGGAAATCTCTAGTTTGAATCTCCAGTTTCAAGTTCCTGGATTCGGGACTTGGCACCGGCACCCAGCACCTCAATTATCGATGAATGTCAGACATGATGAATTCAGGTTTTCGTGCTTCAGGGTTTAGATTTTGGTGGTCGATGGTAGGTATATGCACTCATAGGGTGCATGTATCCTATGTGTTTGATTCTCTGGTGGCTACATCAGCTGTACGTCTTTATGATACATATCTAGGCCCACCCATATATGTAATATATTTTACCTGGCCCACCCATCTATGTGAAATTCCCCCACATCGGCCCACCCGTCTATGCAATAAATATTTTACTGCACCCTCGGCCCACCCGTATATGTAATATTCTCTTACCTCGGCACACCCATCTATGCAATAATATTTGCCTTGCATCTCTCTTCAGCCCAGCTGTCTATAATATCCTACTCTACATACTACCCAGATGGGCCCACCCATCTCTCCCAAAAATACAAGTCTCCCGGCCCACCCGTCGCCATCGGAAATAATATTCTCCCCAGCCCATCCGTCAACATCGAGGATATACATAACCTCGGCCCATGGTCCGCTGGCCCGTCTTTGATGGGATATTATGTGGGTCAGGTGACCCATATAGTATGGAGTTTGTCACTGAAGGGGCTCTACTACACTCAAGCGCTACTGATCTCACCTAGAGCATTCCAAGTACATATGATTTAGGATATAAGCACTGTGTACCCTGCACTATATGAATACCTGATTTTACCCCATTGCACGTACCATAGGTCAGGATTATTGTCTAGCTCTGGATCTACCCAGTAGTGGACTTAGTCTTTAAAGTTTCCTTACCGCTCGTTAATCAATTATGCTTGTTCACCATTACCGCTGGACTCTTGATTGCTATTTTTACTGAGCTTCTCACGCACCGCTACTTTACCACTGAAAGTACCATGGACTTTCTTTACTGTTTCTTTGCACTGCTGGCAACCATATCATTACCGCAGACATCATCGCTGACCGCGGCAACTTACTGCTGACTACAATGCTACATTTGCACATTGGTTTGACTCAAACTTGACCAATACTAACAGGCATTCCCCTTTAGGGTCGAACACTCTTGTTTCGCAAGTGAAGCAGACTAGACGGAGCGCAAAGACACACATACTAACTTAGGAGGTAGTTTTTTCTACAGCCCAGGTTAGGTTGTATCTTTACACCGGAATCATATACATCATCCTCGGTATGAAAATTTGATATTGAAGCTCCTGAATGGGGAACATCTACTGCAAGAGCCAGGAACTCACGACTTGCTGTGTGTCTCTTTTTTTTTGCAATCTCACAATGTCAATTCTTGATATTCCTTCAGCAAATCCAAGGCTGCTGAAATCTCTGTACCTGTGGGAAGCAGCTAAATTGACTGTAAATCAACAGCATCTGAAGCAAGTGTGGATGTGTCCTCCATGAGCTCAAGAGAGGACTGGACAGAGTGGATGCACCACCTTTCTGTGGAGTTGATGAAGGAATCTCTGTCACATGCGCTTCAGGCTTGCATGGGTCTTGTCAATATTCACCCTCCTTTGGCGAAAGAACTGTTCGATGCGGTGTAGCGAGAAAAGTCATGCTGACTGTCAAAACCCCGTTTCGGCAAGCGTCTCATTAACGTCTACGGCGGCAACCGAAGGATTCCCTTATAGTGACGAAATAGCCTTTTCGCTCTGCTAAGGCAGAACCGTTCTTCTTCTGCGAACCCTTACCGGATCCTTGCGCTGATGCCCTCATGTCCCGTCCAATTCTGTCTAGAATCCATTGGTGCGTAGTTACCTCGCTTCCACCATTACTAAACCTACGGCAGAATTTACCTTATATCTCAAGAGGCTGCTGCACGCTGCGCGCCTCATAATTAAGTACCCCGTTTATTTTCTTTCTTGCTACGGACTCGCATAGTTATCTCGTATGCACTCGCATATGTTAAAAAGGACTGAACATACATACCGTCACTCACTTCCCATTACATCCCTTCACTAGGACTTAGTATTAGAAACGCTCACTAGTCGCAATCTATTTGCATTTGAACATTTCTCCGTTCGAACCATGCTCATTGATTTAACTGCCGGTAACTTTACCACTCAAAGTATGGCGCGACTTTCGACTTTGCTACTCGTAACAGACCCGCGGCCAGTGATCTCGCTGGGTTGCTTTCTCTCTTGTCTGCGTTCCCGCTCATACAGAAGTTGCTGCTACTGCTACTGCACTGCCGGTAGTTATAACATTTCGTCCCGCCCAAGCAACTTTGTTCCTGCTCTCGCTAGCTAACCGTTGCAGCTATCGTTACCACGCGTGTACCGCTGACACCGTACCCGCTACCGCCGCTATTCTCGGAAATCAGAATCCTAGCAGCCAATTTAGTACTTCATTGTTTCCTTTGCACTAACTTAGAAGGAATTGCTTCTATCTGCAGTCCTCTTGGGTCAAACATCTCACTCGCGCCTTTAGTAGGATTAACGCTGCGCTTATACTTAGGCCAGCGCTAGTTTCTTCGTTTCAGTGGCATTCATATCCTGCTGGACAGGACTGTATCAAGTGAATCCACTTTGTGCTTGTGACTGATTCATGCTAACCACTTAATCAGGGAGGACTTGTGTGATCCATTGAATCTGCCATTACCCCCACCAGTGCTCCATCTGATCTCATGCACCGACTACTTAGCTTAGCTGAGTTCATGGAACACAAGGAAAAAACCGCTCCCTGTCGAACATCACACTCTAGGAGAGTATGCCTTGAGGTTCCATGCCTATGCAAAAATTCTTCACTACAAGGAGCTCGAATTCTTTACCAAAACCTCCCCAAACATAATCAAGGCATTGATCGGAATCAACACCAAGCTACAGCAATACGACACCGCTTGGGGTACTCTCATTATTGCACAAGAGCAGTACAATGTCAGCAAGCATGAATGGTATGAGCGCCTGGGCAGATGGCAAGAGGTACTTGACACATATGAGGAGAAAGCCCAAGAGGATCCATCGAGGACTGCTGCAAGATAGCCTCAATGGCCGCTGCAGTGACATGGTTACTTCATGAATGGGATTTGATGGATGATCATATCGTTGATATGGGGACTGATTCACTGGTTAGAGTGTTGTAACGAACATATTGGCGCTGGGCTTAAAACCCCATATTTTGACACTCATCTCACATCTACAGGAGTCACCACTTGTCCATGGCCGTCTTACCCCTTTAGCAGTACCGGTGGCATCCCATGCTTACCGCACACCATACCAACTGCCGCACCACGTTCCACATACTGATGTCCTTCCATGTCCTTGCTGCATCCGCATAGCTCCATTTGGTGCATCATTTGTTTTCTGTTCGTTATCACTAATTCCACGGCAAGCCTTATTACATGTTGCCTTGTGCCGCAGCGCCTCGCACTATGTTTACTTATGGTGGTTACTACACTCCAGCGCTACTGATCTCGCCTAGAGTATTCTGAATACATACAATTTAGGATATAAGCACTGTGTACCCCGCACGATACAGTACCTGATTTTACACCATTGCACGTACTATAGGTCAGGATTACTGTCTAGCTCCAGATCTACCCAGTAGTGGACATAGTCTTTAAGTTTCCTTATCGCTTGTTAATACATCACGCTCGTTCTCTGTTACCGCTGGACTTTCGACTGTTACTTTGACTGGACTTCTCATGCACTGCTACTTTACCGCTGAAAGTACTGTGAACTACTTTATTGTTTCCTTGCACTGCTCGCAACCTTACCGCTACCGCTGAGACCACCGCTCGACATCACTTGCTCGACGCAACTGTTACTGACCTTATCTCAACCACAGAAGCACCGCTACACACAATGCTAGTTCCAGCAGTATCACCGCTGACCGCAGCAACTTACTGCTGACCACGATGCTTGTTTCACACATAAGTTAGACTCGAACTTGACCATACTAATAGGCATCCACCTTTAGGGTCAAATGCTCTTGTTCTTGCAAGTGAAGCAGACTAGATGGAGCGCAATACTCACATACTAGTTTAGGCAGTGGTTTATCTACAGCCCAAGCTAGGTTGTATCTTTACAGTGTTCTACAAGGCCATTCTTCTGTACATCAGAATCAGTTCCCAAAGGCTCTCAAAGGAAATTGGTCAAAGCAAGAGACTTTCCGTTCCCTCTTCCAACACTTAGATTCTTGTTCATCGATCATGATACTTAGTAGCCACGGGAACCTTGCACTGTCTGCATATTCTAACACGTTTGGTATGGGCTAGCCAAATGGCCATGTTCTCTCTTACTTTCCATTGGCACATATTTATGAGGTTCGTTTGATCTTGCTCACATCGTCCTCTATTCTGACCTCCTTGCAGTGTTCGAACTCACAACCTTGCCAGCCATTGGTAGATGCATTGGGTTTTCTGCTGGAGATGACTTGCATCTCCTTGAAGATGCGCAGATGCTGAGGCCTTACCTTTTCCCAGCTGTATCTCATGTATTAAATCGAGTCTATCACTCTGCTGTGACTGCCGGAAATGTCCCTGGACTGAAGGGCACTCTCCTGGGCAACCGCTGTGTGTGCAAACCCGTTTAATAAAACAAACGATGGCAAAAATGATAATGAGTCTAACTAATACTACACGTAAATGAGCAAATTCGTACTAGTTCAAAGGACAACTAGCAATCTGATTGACTAGAGTTTGCAAAGCTGCCTTCTGCTTGGGGGTCATCTCATCAAATCTCTTAACAAATGTGTTGTGGTACTGTTAAGACTGTACTCAAGGGTAGAGAGATCCGAAGGGCTTTGGCCTCAGTTCGTGCACTGTGCCCCTTTCTCGAGTAATGCCCCTTTATTTCAGGGAGGAGTTATTCATCCAAAGACCCGGAAGGAGTTGCGTGACGGATCCGGGTGCCCGAAGGTATCAGATATGGTACGTCCGAAGGTTATTTGGAATGTAAGGAGAGGACAGAGATTAAGGCTAGTCTCGGAACAAGTTCCTAACTAGAAACTAACGGAGGTAGACTATCCGAAGATAGAGTCGGAGATATAGACTATAGGAATCAATCCTAAGTCTCGGAAGGTGACTTAAAGCGGAAAGTGGCTTAAGTCCGGAGGAGGCAGAATGAGTAGAATCTAAGATGATATTCGAACTAAGGTTCTACGGAGATCTACAAGTGGTTTATATACTGTAAGTATCTAAGATGGATAATCAGCAAGTCCGGGACCGAGGGCTATGTACAAAGTGTAACAGAAGTCTATTAGTTAATGCACAGCGGATCAGTAAGCATGAATCGGAAATGAACACAGGAAACGGATCAGTAAACACAGGACAGAAATATAAACAGCCGGAGTACCGGAAACAGGAGGAATGACGAAAGGAGATAGACGCAGATATACACAAGGGAGTTAAGGTGCGAGAAGTGAGTACATTCGGATGGGTGGTCCGGACAGGATCCGTGGACCAGACAGATATGGAAATGATCGGATCGGGTCGGATATGGTCGGATCTGAGATTAGAAGTATGGTATATGACAGGTACTTCCGACTTTTTTTGACCCACAGTCCACTATCAATAACTATACCTGTGCACCGCTCCTCCAAGGCCCAATGGAATAGAGTACTTGTCATCATAAATAGTGGTCGCAATTCATTGACATTAAGTGTGGAGACACCATGACCGGGTGATGACTCAGATGGTCCGATGGGGTCACTGTCGATATAGCGATGGTATTGATACCTGCTATCATACAGCAAGTATCCAATGTAAGCCATGACAGCAGGGTTTCCGAATGGGATGTAACTGTACAACCATTAATCTAACCAAACCTTGAATGAGAGCATTTATTTTGAGAGCGAATTCATGATTTACTTTTAGTGTGACATCAAGATATCTAGAGGAATCCACCATCAAGTACAAGACTCGAGCTCTGCAGCCCATAAGGTGCGAAGCACTCATCTGGTACACCTGTAGATTGTGTCAGAAATAAACAAACATTCTTGCAATATCCTTCATGTCACTTCGAATAGAATTGACTATGTTTCCGAGACTTCTTTGCTGCTCACAGTGGAAAGTATGAGCCCAGTCGCGAAGTTCAGCGAATTTCAATTGGTTAGCAGTCTCTTTGGATCCAATGCTTGGGAGACCATACCTGACTGCCTGCTGACTGCAGTTTCCCAGGAACTCTTTGCCATAGATGCAGTTTTACTCGCTGTGGGTAGCAGCGACTCATTTAAAATTGAAAATTTCATCTCTTCATGACACGCCAAATGAAAATCTTTGGTGTTCGAAGACACAAATGTAAATGCTTGAATTGCCTTTCACCATGACCTCCCTCTGAGTCAATGCCACTTTTGGCCTTGTGGTGTCGGTGCAATGCGCGCAAACTAACCTTGGCTATGTGACTGGATCTATCCTACACTGGGGCCACAGGTACTTTAATACTTGGAGGAATTATGGGTTGAGTGAAGGTCACAATGGATCCCGATGGTGATGGCCCACTATCGGGCACTGGCATGGGGTTACTGTTGGAAGTGAAATACTGATCGTGCAAGGGCCACTCTCTGGGCCAGACTGCACTAAAAGTCAGGAAGACCAAGTCAAGCTGATTCAGGTGTGGAGCCCACTGAAGTTGAGACTGGTGATTAAGGTCATGATCTGATGACTGGCCCATGAGATGCTGTGGTGGTAAATGGTGCTGATTTTCTGCATAATAATCATGACCATGGTCAGGATCATGTCCAAATCCGAATCCCATTGGCATGATCATGTTTTTTTTGGGGGGGGCACTGCCCACCAACAGCCCATGGAAGTTGACGATGATCACGATTGTGACCAACGAGCTCAGGGTTATTGAAGTTGAAGAAGCAATCCAAGGTGTCCAAGTCCAACTCAACCAGTGATTGTTGAAGATTAGCATGGCTGCCAACAGTAGCAGAGGTATTCATAATCACAATGGAGATGGCTAACAAAACTCATCTTAAAACTTTCGGACTTGGATTTAAGGCAGACTTGTGTGACAACACATGAACTTCACAGATTGACTGAACGGTGCCAGCCTGATGGTGGCCTGATAGGAAGTAACATTGTGTCCTTAGTAACAAACAAACAAACAAACAAACCTTGATGACTCAAACTCTGGTACCGACTCTGGACAACAAAATCGGATTCATGCAATTCTTTGGTGAGTGGACTTTTTGCATATGATGGCTCGAAGTCATGACTAGAAAATAAAATATTTCCTATTTAGCAGGTAATGAGGAGTGTTTGAACCATTTAATACTCAGGTTCAAAACTCAGCCACGGTAGCCGAGTATCCTCAGGCTAGCAGACTGTGGTGATGGTCAGCATACTGCAATGACTACCTCCCTCACAGGGCAGTGGGATACTTATTTATTTACATTTCAGTGGCACATATAGGGCGAAGTCAGTGGCTCTAAAAACTTTGCAAGATCAGTGGGCGGTGAGTTGCAACTATGCATGATTACTGTCTTTTTCTCATCCGTTCATCCATCAATTTTCTGACCTTCCAAGGAAACAGGTATTTTACTGTCTTGTTCCAGATGTTGGTCCTAAATTGCAAGCCTGATGTTTGCTGGGTGAATAAAGGGCAGGGTCCAACTGAGCAAAACACTCTACTGTGTACTTCAACAAATTATTTTTAAAGCAAGGAACCATCTGGACCAGCCAGCAATGTCATAAGAAGAAAGTATCTTGAGCAGAGTTAATCCCAGCATGTTGTGCAGTTCAACGGCACATCAGAATCCGATACTAAGTACAGGCTATGGGAGACGTCGACTTGTGGCAAATTCAAATTTTACTGCTTTCTATCACCTCAGTGAGCTGTGCGACTGCGAAGACTAGATCACCGCTATGATTACTGATTTAAATCATATGATGTGAGCGCTCATTTATGTTGACACAAGCTGTCACTTACTGTATATATCAAGTGATCATGCTCTCGAAAGCTTTTACATCGGGCGATGTCATGAGTAATACCATGTCCAATGCACCATTCATTGGTTTTATATACTTTCTACGTATTTTCTCTCGGTTACTTGTCGTACTTCAGAGGGCTGCCTGTGCTGGTTTTGCATATGAGATACAGTGTAAGCTTCAACTTGTTGGTATTGTGCGTTTAGCTATTGGGAGAGGAGTGATGGTCAGTAATGTTCATATATGTTGGCTATGCTGTTCTCACTTGTCTCTATAGCACGCTGTTCTATCTCTAGGAGCCAGCAAGTTTTATATTGCTGTATTTTCATCATAAACAGGTATGAGAACTCTTTGAATGCCTCAAGGATATAGATATAACCAACTTTTGCCAGATATGAAGTTGACTTGCCACAATTAAATGAAGTGGTGGTGACCATCATATATCACACAACCCACTACTGCATCACTGCATACTCAACTAAACAATTATTGCAAGGCAAGATGGAGATAGAGATGGACTCACAAAACAATGTGAGTGAATAGTCGCATTTATATATAATTCACTGCTTTTAATTTGTTCTGATTCTTGTCACTGCAGGGAGATCTGCTCTGACACGAACTTGCAGGTGATTGTATGGAAGTCGATGATGCTGAGGCGATTGTATGGAAGTTGACGATGCTGTAGGTGATCATCTGGTCAGTTTGTTACATCTCACTGTGCTTTTAATTCTTTCTGATCTTTATCATTTCAGAGAGAGACACTCCAATATGAATGTGATCTTATGGATATCAATGATGTTGGGGTCAGCAAGAAATGGTGCGTTCGTGTCTTGCTGTCCTTTTCACTCATTCTGACTTTCTTCACCCCAGGTACTCAAAGATATGGACGTTGGAGACACAACTGGGGGGATCTTATGGACATCGATGAAATTATGGATGTTGGCAAACTTATGGATGTCGATGACACCATCATTGCCCTTGCAGTGGTTCTCACTTAGCATTCATATTGTAAAGTCAATTCTTTCACTAAGTAAGTTCAATGTTCACCGGTGTAAAGATACAATCTAGCCTGGGCTGTAGATAAACCACAGCCTAAGCTAGTATGTGAGTCTTGCGCTCTACCTAGTCTGCTACTCTTGCGAGGCAAGAACGTTCGACCCTAAAGGGAATGCTAAGTTAGTATGGTTCGATATTGCCCAACCTGTGGTGCAAGACTGCCGTCGGAGGTAGTGAGATGCTAGCGGTGACCTCCGGTCCATGGGAAACTAGTGGTAATACTAGCGGTAGCGCGGGAAAGTGGTAGACAAGCAGTAGCGAAAGTGGTAAAACTGCAGTAGTGCGTGCGGTAAAACTGCGGCAAGGCGTGGGAAACTGGCGGTAAAACAAGCGGTGAAGCATAGCAATGAAGCGCGGGAAAGCGTAGCGCAAGCAGTGAAGCGCAGGCAAGTGGTAAAGAGCGGTGGTGCATGCGGCAGTAAAACAATTCTTAAGAGACAGTGACTTTGGCAAAAGACTTTATTCCGTTAGAGACAGTAGTGATGACAATTCCTAAGTACCGTGTGTACCATAGAGGGAAAAGTAAAAGTACCGGAATATGTGAAGAGTCCTTTTTAACATGTACCGTGAACGGCAGGAATACATAGTGAGAATGGTAGCGAGATAGAGATATTTAGCTAAGAGGCACGCAGCGAGCAAGCGGCGTCACGGAAGGTAAGGTAAGTCTTGCCGTAGCTTTAGTAATGGCGGAAACAAATATGCTATGCACCAATGGATCTTAGATGGAAATGGAATGGACAGGAGGACATTGGTAGTGAGATTCGGTAAGGGGCAAGGATCCATGGAGCGAAAACGGTACCAGCAAAGCAAAAAGGGGTAATGCCGCTATAGGGGTTTTCTCGGTAGCCGCTGTAGACAGTAACGAGACACTTGTGTAAAACGGCACTTTCATGGTCAGTGTGACTTTGTTCGCTACACCAGCAGATTTGTCTTGACCGGACTCCATTGACAACACCCTCTGGTCTATTTGTTTGGTTACATGTTTATACTCAATGCTCACTGAGTGACCGAGCATTGTGACAGTCAAAGCCAATAGTGAGAAAACATATCTGCATGGCACAAACATCGGTGGACTGGTGAACAAATGAGAACAGTATTTATAGCAATATATTATGAAGCCTATCACAACAATCTACATAAATCTGCTACCCAATTTCACATATATTTCCCTCATAATCTTGTCCTATGCTGCTGTCTTCCTATACTGTTGCTATCATGCACTGCGAGTCTAATCGATGAAGTTATGATTAGTAAGCATTTTCTACTGTCGGAGTGCAAAATTAAAGTTATCATGTAGTATGTCCTCAACCTTCTGATGAAGGTAGTTCGCCCTAGACTCATAACCAGTCTGGACTAACAACGTCCACTAAAGTCTCTCGGTGATATAGGCAAGCGGAGTCCCTCAGCTTCATGCTTGGGGGACTCAAAAATTTTATTGTGAACCGAGAGACTTAAAAACATGACATGGCAGTATGAAACAAAATAGACGCGAGACTCGATGAGATATGCTCAAGAATGAGCAACAAAATTCACAGACAAGAAAGACCAGACAGAGGCACGATTCGAAATGCTATAAGGCCTATTTTTTTTTTTTTTTGTATTTTTGTGTATTTTTGTAGTCGTGGTGTGAAGAGTTGTGATTGATAAGTTGTGAAGTGAGTCCAATTCAGGCACCAAGTGCATCGAGTGCAAATTGAATCAAGAGTCGAGTACAAGTTTGAGACCCGAGTAGGAATCAGCAAGCCATATAGGAGTTAATGTGAATCCTCTCTCATTGAACCATGCAGTAAAGCGTTGAGTAAGAAAGGATGTTGCCATATGTATTTTCTGAATTCATCAGAGGACCATCGTCCAGCTGCTTGAATTAGATCCAGAGTCATACCTGCAATTGCCAGAGCAGTTGCTCCTCCAGCTCACATGGAATGACCAGACATCCCTGTGCCACAGTATTGCTGCAAACATTGCAGGAACCAACTTCTGGTTGGTATGACACCCGCACTAGTCAACCAAAGTGCAGGTCTGCTGGGAAAAATTGTATCACAATAATGCAAGTACCTGTGAAATAATGACCATGTATCTAGACCAATAACTAATGTAGACTGAATGAGGATAGCAGCGCCAGTCCCCAAGGAATCATTTTTTCTGGTAAGGCAGCATGTATGAAATAGTGTTGGTGGAGATAGTAAGTGTATGTCGCAAAGGCACCTTCCTATATGTTTGATGTTTGATAGTATCAGGCCATGTAAGTTCCCCCAATCTTTGTAGAGTCGCAAAACCCATAAACAATAGGGCAAGAAAGAGGCTGTTGTCATATTGAGGTGATGTTCCGAAAATTAAACACACACATTGCAAATAATCTGTGCACAAAGGTAACTTCTGTTGTATTGGTTTTGACATACAGCATTTACATCCTCGAAGAGTTTGTGCCACTATTGATGACCGTCGTATTGTCCGAACCTGTGGGTAGGTATCTTCCAAACAACTAGCAATCCCTGATAGATAAGAATCGACAGAGCGAGGTTCAATGTGGTGAGATAACCACACAATATAGAATGAAAGTGTATCCGCCGTGGATTGATGGCAAAATGATGCAGACGGCAAAAAGTTATATAAGAATTGAGATGGGAGTTGTAGACTGATGCTGTGGTAGAATCAATGGCAAAACTGAGTGCAATGGAGCGTTCATGTGAGAGATGCTCACATGTCCAGGCTTCCCTTAAAGGTTGCCTGGATGATGAAGACACCTGCATCATTTTTTGGCTGCCCCAGCACATCTTAAGGGGTTTAAAATCAAAAAGCTTGCAAATCACGTTTTACAGCAACTAATGTGTTCTACTTGCAAGTCGACCTCGTACTCAAGCAGCACATTAACTGCTGAGATCAATAGAGAATTATATGGAGGATGTCCACATAATGAATTGAACATCGATACTGTGTTAGTATTATTGGTGTATATGAGCATCTTGAAGGTGGTTCCAACATGTTTGGGATGGCATGTATAGCAGAACAGACCGCTAGAGCTTCAGTAAAGAAAATCATGTCTTTGGGTGCGTTGTGTGGTAAATCCGATTGTCCAGCGAAATTATCATGTGGAAACCAAAGTCCCATTCCTACACTAGAGGCATCGGTGTAAGCAACCACCACATCATCGAACGTTGGGTCAAAATCCAATGATTTGTAAAACATCAGTCCTGGGAGTTGTATCATATGATCTGCCATCCAGGCAAGCTCATCAATGATAGAGTTGTTGACATGTAGGCATGCAAGTGACTGAGTTTTACTGCGAATTTTCTCATATAGAGCCAATAGACCTGGTTTGAGTAAAGGGAAAATATTAAAGCTCCATTCACATTAGCCAGCCAGTTGTTGATATTCATGTAATGTCCACTGATAATTTCTTTTGGCAAAGTTACGTAGATGAATGATCAATTCCTCCTTTTGTGCATCAGTAGAGTGGCCGACATAGCATTAGAATCAACATCAAAACCAATAATGGTCAGAGTTGATCTGAATAGCTGCTTAGGACAATCATGAGGGAGTCCTATTTTATCCCAGAGCATCAATAAGCGTGTTTGTTTCTCAGGATACTCGGTTTGATATGGAGGATAATACATCATGCATCCTGCTAACTTGAATGAGAAAGAGTCGTCCATGTAGAGTTTAAGTGCATCAATCAGCATGCAATGAATGGCGATCCAGGCTACCAATGACATAAAAGAGATCCAAACTTTGGGAGACCCACATCCCCCATAATTGTTACAGCAGTCAATGTAATGTTGTCCTTGAACTGTCAGCACTTGCTTGGCTTGCCACAGTGGGTGCATAGGTAAACTCCTGAAGGCTTGAGAAACATCTGATTTAAATAGAACCAATTGGACGTTGGGATGCTTTTCCCAAAATTCTAGCAGAGAAGCACAAAGTGTATGCAAACCATCGAGTTTAGTGCCTTTAATAGAATCTGAATCAATCATAGAGTTCAAGGGAAAATCTCCAGCAGTATGATCCACTACAAGTCATAGTTTGTCTGAGTTAGGTTTTGGGACGGTATGCATTAGTACACTATACATCCCTGGCAGTAAATCTGGACCAAATGATTCTGATACTTAGTTCAGTCGAATTTCTTCCTGCAGTTGTTCCTTGATGAAATTCTCTTGATCTATCGATTTGCACAGGTATGCATAGAGTTGTCATTAATAGAAGGATATGATTTGTCTGGTGCATCAGCCCATGGCCAAAATTCTTCACGTAAAGCTCAACACACTGATAGAACAAAAGATTGATTGGGATGATCTGTGAGGAGATTCTGAAATTGGTTGACATTGATTGGGGTCACGATTTTAAATAGATGCGAGTGTTGGGCTACAGTTTTGGCTGCATCACTGACTGCTAAGGATATAGGTGGCTCCGGCACAGGTTCTGCATACTCTGCAGACCATGCTGTTGGGCTGAATGAACTATTGGTAGGTGACCAAATGAGGCCATGGCAAAGCATGGGCATTTGAGGAATTTCTCAGGTGGGTTTAATTTTCCCCTCCTCAGAATGCTTTGTTTTGATGTGTCGACAGGCACAGTAGCGTCCTTCTTGTTCAAAGTTGCAAATGTGCGCGTACCAGCATGTGGCTGCACTACAAGTACATTCTCCATTGTTCCACTTCCGGCAGGGCTCTCATTTGGTGTTAACTTCACGACCTCCTCCCCAGGATTTACTTGTTTCCCCAGATTCATTCTGTAATCTTCCTCTGGCAGAGAAGTGCGAACTGTATATGTCTCTGAAGTGTTTGAAGTCCAATAACTTGTATCTGCGAGTACTCCCGACTCTGAATCTGACAGACTTGTCATACCAGATGACTCACTCATGGCAACTTTCGAGCTGTTGGTCAAACTGTTCATTGATGTGCTTGGAGTAGGAGTTAAGTTCAGCCTGTTGAAAAGGGAAAGCAAACACGAGGGCTTGCGAAGCTCTATTCCAGGCTGCATTCCAGTGACTTTGCTTGGTGATTTTCTTTGTCGAAGTTTCCGAGACTCCGTAAGTGAATTCAATGTCTCCAATGGATTCCGTATGCTTATCAATGGGTCATGACATAGTGATGATGGTATGGATTGCGTCAAGGTTGAGGCTTTGCCCGGCAACAATATTTGCCCATCCTGACTCATGGAACTCTGGACTTCGCTCATGGTACATGAGTGCGAGCTTGGCCTGTTTTTGATCCTGCGCCCAGTTCTGTAGGATACGGATGGTGTGTTTAAGATTTGCGGATAGGGGCTTGGATGGTTCTTCTCTAACCGATGGTCTGAGTTCAAGACAGGTAAAGTCAAGTTTTGGTTTCTTTTGAGCAGGTTCTCCTGGCTCAATACTAACTTGTCGACTCCTAATTTTCTCTGCAGCAGGTTCTTCTTCAATCCTTGAGGTGTCTGCCACTGATTCACCTGTATGTCGTATTCCTGATGTTCCTGCTGATTGCTGACTGGCTTGATTCTGTTCTGATTCCCATTCGTTGAGCATCGATACATAGATACCCGTGATGATAGAGGGATCTTCTCCTGAACCAAGGGGCAAGCATTCTCTAATGATTCCACAGATAACATAGGAGGCATCAAACTTTGTTCCTTTTGCAGCTCTGAAATCTTTGATGACATCAAGTCATCTCTTTGCCATGTCTTGTTGGGGTAGATGCGATGTATTAGACTCCGCGTCAATTGAAGACCCTCGCATTGCGGGTCCTCTAAGTGATGTCTGTGTTTGTGACATGTTACTGGCATTTGCACTTGAGTGATCAAGTTCTGACATATGATTGGAAGTATGACTGAATTTAAAAATTCAATAGAGATGAAATTCTGTGCTGAATATGTGCATGAGCAAACAGTGCTCAGAAGACAAGTGTGCGAAGTGCAGAAAGAACTGTCATGCCAGTTAGACACTTTATCTAGATTTGTAAGAGGGGCCTCTAAAATGATGCAGAGTCATGAGGTAGATTCAACTAGCGTCGCGAATTGATTCAACTTGGTTAAATAAATTTAACCCCGATTTAAGATATCAAGTGCTTGACGTAATCAGACTGGTCAATCTTGGAGAAATTTGGCAGGAGAATCGAGGAGTTTGAAATTTCACACATGCCGGTGTAACGAACATATTGGCACTGGGCTTAAAACCCCATATTTTGACACTCGTCTCACATCTACAGGAGTCACCACTTGTCCATGGCCGTCTTACCCCTTTAGCAGTACCAGCGGCATCCCACGCTTACCGCACACCATACCAACTGCCACACCTCGTTCCACGAACCGATGTCCTTCCATGTCCTTGCCGCGTCTGCATAGCTCCATTTGGTGCATAGTTTTTTTTCTGTTCGTTATCACTGATTCCACAGCAAGCCTTTGCATGAGCCGTTAATGGCAAGATGCAGTCTCTGGTTTCCACATATCTTTGTAAGATTATCAGAAATTTTGAAGGTTGTTCTCATTTATGTTTTGGGCGTTTACTTGCAGACGGTATGTTGATTAATCCTATGGAGTCATGCTGATCCAAGTCCTTGCCCACTCTTCGCAGGATGTGAGTGTGTCGATCCTCCTTTGAGCTCGAGCAATGCTGATCCAAGTCCTTGCCCACTCTTCGCAGGCTGTGAGTGTGTCGATCCTCCTTCGAGCTCAAGCGATGCTGATCCAAATCCTTGCCCACTCTTCGCAGCGTGTGAGTGTGTCAATCCTCCTTGGAGCTCGAGCCGTTCTCAATCAAGCCATCTCCCGTTTGTTGATAGGATGTGAGTGAGCCCATCATTTATTAAGTGTAAGAATTTCTGACTGAAGCAATCGACGATCTCTCGGCAGGAGGTCAGTACATTGATCTTCTACCGACCTTGAGCCACTCACAGAACAAATCATTGATCTCTTGACAGCTTGTGAGTGTGATCATTTTCTGCCGACTTCCTATCTTCCTCATTGATGTGCTCCCTGATCTTCTTTCAGGGTGTGAGTGTATTGATTCTCCGTCGCCCTGACGCCATGGTCTATACTGACCGAAAACATTGCTGCTTTGTTGACAGCTTGTGAGTTGGTCCATCCAGTGTCGAACTCGAATCATACTGACTGACGCGTTGCCCATCCATTCACAGAGTGTAAGCACATTGATCCGCAGTCGAATTGGAGTATCACTGACCAATGACATTGCCGAATTCCATTGACAGCCCGTGAGTAGTGTTCATCTATGGTTGAGCTCAAGTGTCGCTGATCGATTGACAGTCGGTGAGTCTCTTCACACCAATCGAGCGTCAGCCTTGCTCACCAATCCCAATCCCATGGCTCATCTACTCACAGTATGTTAGTATGCTGATCTTCTGTTGAGTTCGAGCTTTGCTTACTACTGAAATCGCACATCCCTTAACAGCGTGTGAGTGTTTTTTTATCTTAGAGTCTTGCTTGCAAACGACATCGCTGATCCATCAATAGGAGGTTCGTTTCTTTATCCTCCTTTGACTTTGGGCCATGCTGAATGAAGATGCTACACATTGGCAGCACGTGAGTGTATCGATCCTCAGCAGAGTGAACGATTTTCAATTTGCCATCATTGTTTGACCAGATTTCTCAGAGACAGTGTGCAGACATGCAGTGTAGGTTACTCTCCATGGTGTGTCTAATTAGTCCCAAATTGTACATATTTCTCATGTTGCGAATGTGCCAGGTCTCTGGCTCAACACCCTTGGAGATTGAGGTTCAACTCATTTCTGGTGAATTTTGAGGCTACATTGCGTCTCCGCATGCCGCTGCTGTGAGGGTTGCCGTCCACGCATGTCAAGGAAACTCGTTTACTTGGAAAGCCAAACTGCTATTTGGACGCTTCCATAAGATGGGAAAACAATCTGTTCGTGACTCTCAAGACGAGTT
>JABCPU010000875.1:0-22884 GCA_016800925.1 Suillus spraguei | reverse complement strand
AGACGCAAAAAGAGACTCTACGTTTTCCTGATGCTTTTGATACCAGATACTAGTCATTCCTTCGAAACTTCTATAGCAAGACGGTGTAAGTATGTACTTCTGATAGCACCGACGACCATATTTACATCGACTATCCTCTCAAGACTATCTGACTCATTCCTTGGGGTATCTATACTCCCCGCGTGTCCTCATGAATAATCTTTAGTTTCATCGTGCACTATTACGTGGACACTCGCTACCTCTGCAATGGCGACTTTCGGCAAATCCTCTTTTAACACCGCCATATATGCGACTTTCAGACCGACCTACCCTAGATCACTGTATGACTTCATATTCTAGTACCACGAGCGCAACAAGGGTGCAAGATGGGTCCGTTCTAGTTGTATTCACTCAATTTGAAGGATCTCAACTATAGACATATTGACGATGGTTCGGAATTCCAGGTCAAGCGACAGTCATACCTTTCAAGCGTATCATTGACGTCGACCCAAGTTCTAAGATGATCGAAGTTGCTCAAGAAACTCTCAAGAAAATGCCAGTGAGCACTGGTCAATACGAGTACGTACAGGCGAGCGCAGAGAGTCTACCATGCTTGGAGGATAGCAGTGTGGATCCAGTCATTGCCGGTGCGTGTGTGAGACAGGATAAAGTCGTACTATTTATTCATGGTGTCTGCGTGGTTGTAGCCCCGGCAGGTCATTGATTTGATTGGAACAAAATGTGGCCCGAGCTCGCAAAGGTGTTGAGAAAAAACGGGAGTGCTGCATTCTGTGTATGTATTCCGATTTCCGAGCCATTACTTGTCCAGCCATTCTTAAACTTGATATTTACTTGACTTAGATCCCCTCCGAGTTCTGCTTCACCCATTATCCGTCACTCACAACGAAAATTAACGCTTATGGCCGAGGCATTGATCCACTTAACAGCGTTGACCCATACTGGCAGTAACCCGGCCGTTCGATTCTGGACAACCACTCGGTTGAGGTGTCAGAGGGCAATGAAGTTGTACCCGTTGCGTTCAGTGATTTCTAGAGTATCCTTTACAGGTCTGTCTTTAGACGTATGTTATACATCACTGCACTTATCCACTACCCATCTCTCCTTCTCCACGCTCTGTGACCATGCGCAAGAAGATGACGTGGGATGACCCGCTATCTTATCTTATACGTGGAGCTTATTGCACACATTCCGTCAGCACAACCTTACAGACGGGGAACATCCGCGTGGAGATGTTGCAGTGCGTCTGGAAAGATCTCATGAGGGTGTTGAGCAGGAGGACGGGAGAGCTGTGGAAGGATATGATGAAGTAGACGTTGAATGGCCGTGGCGATGATATTTAAGAGAGCGGTATGTATTCCTTCGCTAGTGACTTGCAGATCATCTGACTATAAACTATGTAGTACAAGTCAGGTTTCTAGCGATGACATCGTATCTTTACTATATATCCATATGGATTCTCAACTATGCTATCTCTGGCTATGGCCGGTCCGGGTCAGCGCTTCGGCACTGCAACAACTCCACGATGCAGATTGGAGATTCTGCACTCATCGTTGTTGACAATCTTGTGATACGAAAGCTTGATGCTGAGGCAGAGAGTGAGAAGGTGTCATGAATCGAGAGATGGCCCAAGGACAAAGAGGATGGATAGCAGACATTGAGATATGTGCTTGCCTCGTGTGGATCTCCGATCTCCCCTATTTCAAACGGTTTGTTTTAGTGTGGCGCTGGCATTGGTGCCACAATATGTGTTCTATCTTTTACGGCATTCAATTTTCCGCCCGTGCAAATGTTTCATGACAAACACTCACGTTCAATTCCTGGATCAATCTTGCGAGTTAGCCGGAACGGACATCATCGATGTAATCCTTCGGCCTCGTTTTAGTTATCCAAGCACTGGGTGGTATATATACTATCGCCACTCATCACGAAGTTCGCCTCTCTCCCGCTCTCGCCCCCCACCCCATTCCCTAGCAATATGACCATCGTCTCAAATAATCCCACCTGGTGGCCAATCATTGATGAATCTCGTTTCTCCAGCTATTTTTCAGGTTCGTAGAGAGCAGTTGCATGTTGAAACTGATGTCTCAATCTAACCTTGGTTGTGGTTTTGCAGTTGCCGCCTTTGCTGTAGTGACGTATGATTGGGGTAAGTATGATAGTATTAAAGGATTGTTGATATTTTACGAGAATTTCCAGCACTACATTAGGGCAGGAGGTATGTTAATGCTATGACCGAAGCAGCCATCTTGCTGAGAATGGTTTATAGGTAGAATTGGTCTGGGTGAGTAGAGTCTCATGTCAGAGGATCAGACATGAGAGTACACTAATTCCAGGGGCAAACGTTGGTCCCTAATGACGATTATATATCTTGGTGTATGTAGCTTATTTGTTGCAGTTGCCACGTTGTGCTGACTTGAAAGTATCATCTATAGGTGCGTTACCTTGGGATCTTAGATGCTGCGTATGTTCCGAAGGAAGGCTGAACAGTCAGTGTTGTGCTAATCGTCTATCTTTCATAATCAGCCTAGCCATGCTGGGTATGTCTCCTTAGTACATTCGCGTCTTTGCTTCTGACAAGTGGCGTACAGACAATGTTCCGACCATCCTGCTACCAGATACAGTGAGTCTTTCTGCACAGATGCCTGCTATTCCCTCCATTGACCGTAGTGCCCTGTAGGGGTAGGTGTGCTTCTTTACTAATTTCGACGACTGCCACACTACACTACCACAGATGTGAGCCTGTTTGGAGTGTGTGCTACATGAGACTTGTCACTGACTGGATCTACCAGGCTTTATGTATATCTGTATGGAATTGGACTAGTGTTGTGGTATTTGCAATGCTGAAGGGTGAGCTTGGCACTTGCAAGACCTCAGTGATATTGACTCGACTGCAAGTCATCATCATTATTCGATTGCATGCCATGTATCAACGATCCAGAAAGACCTTGATATTTCTCGTTGTCACCTTGCTGGCTGTCAGCTTCCCGATGGAGTTGCAACCATAATGACAACGATGTATACTTCGATGGGTGCGCTTAATGTGGATATTAAAACGTATGCATCTGATCGACGAATATTAGAGGAACTCATTCTCTCCAGCACCTATCAGTGCTCGATTGACTACGGGAAGATGTCCTACTTTTGTTTTCTATCGCTTGGATACTCTCCCCGTGTGGGAAGTCCTCGCAATGTGTCTCGCAGTCTGGATTGCGGTAAAACACTTTCGTGAACTGCGACGACTTCATCAGGAAGGATTATCGGGGACTGCTTCACGGTGTTGATGAAAACTCACGTGCTTTACTTTGCGAGGTGAGCTCATATTGTAATTATTTTCCATTTTTCCACTAAGGATTGGGCGTGTAGCTTTGTTGTTGTTTCTTGCCTCGAGCTCATTGCTAATTTCGCTCCGACGGCGGTATGTCAATCTTTCACTCACCACTGCATACGATCACGGTTCATCATTCCATAGGCTCCATATTCTCTAAATTTCAGATTTTCAATGGTTTACTTCAGGTTTTTGAGGTCGTGCAGATGTTTGTGTTAGGACCCCGCTTGATCCTTAGTGTTCGAGAATATCACGCCAAGCTTGTGGCCGACCGCGACGCGATGACCGGTATGACCTCTATTGCTTTTGAGGAGCACGTGCATATATCGACTGGCAGTAGTATATAATGCTTAGTGAAATTAGCGGTCGTATAGTGCTCTGCAAAGAGCAAGGAGATTGCTCTCACTTTTGTAATCGGATTGATTTAGCATTTCGAAGTAAATTTGAAGGAGGACTAGGGAGTGTTTTTGTCGTAGTATTCAGTTAAGTGATCTACTATACGTTTTAACGATGTTCAAACTAATATCCCGGATTTCTCTACTGGCACTAGTGATGGATGGTTCTGAGATCCGAGAACTAGACCTATGGTTCAGTTCTTCCCAGACAGAGCATCAATTCCGATGAATGGCTAGGAACGTGTTGAAAAAAGTGCTGTATCCACATATTGTGGTAGATGAAGCGATTGATAATCTGTTACTGTTCATGGGGAATTTATTTGTTCAGCACTGTACATGCACATTCCTGCGAGTATGGGACTTGGAGCTGGAGCAGACCAGACATAATAGATTAAACGAAGATCAAGGAAAAGATGACCATTATAGCCGGATTGTGATTTAGCTTGTGAGGCAGCAATGACGGCTAAAAACAAACGTTGGACGTTGAGAACTGAAGTCGGAGGGAAGAGTATGATGAACTCTCGACAGAAATGCGGTGCGAGGCGATCGACACAAAGACCGGAGAGACGTACTGGACCTTCGCCACTGGAAAACCACAGGTGTGCAAGTGTGTGAAACAAGACCGTGATACTGAGGCGTCAATGCGCATATTGTCATCATAAGGCGAAGTTTATCTGCATAGCCAGTGCTGAAGCTGTGAAGGGTACACGCAAGAAAGACGCACGTGTAGGAAATTTAAACAAGCACCACCCTCCTGACTTGAATCTCCATCGAACAAACGCTCACTCCGTTGCAGCTTTCGTTCCATATTCGTGTACGAGTGAACTACATCTGTATTCTGAGTAGATGGACTCGTATGTGATTTGATGGTAAGAAATGAAATTATCACGCACCCACGAAGTGAATCCTGAAACCGAAATTGGCATCCAGCCTTTGTGGAGCATAAGAATTTAGCGACAATGCCTTACTGAAAAATAAAAGTATCGAATGATCCTACACCCGCCCGGTGGATAGCGGATCATCGTCTATTCATGAGATGAAGTCTGGGACTTAGAGAGGGGCAGGCAGGTCGCGGAGGAAACTTGGAACGGGAGGACAAAGACATAAGCGTTTACCATGCCGGACGGTAAGACAGCAGCAGGCAGGAGTTGCGATGGCGCAGCGAGATTGTAAGGCAAGGAAACAAAGAAAGTGTGTTCTATTGCAACGTCAGACAGTAATATTTATTCATAGTGTTCGCATGGTTGTAGCCCAGGCAGGTCATTGATTTGATTGGAACAAAATGTGACCTGAGCTCGCAAGGGTGGTGAGAAAGAATAGGAGTGCTGCACGTATTCCCATCTCCGAGCTATTACGGCACTTGTCCTCGCTATCCGTCACTCACACAGAAAATTCATGCTTATGGCCAAGGCATTGACCCACTGAACAGTGTTGGTCCATACTGGCTGCAACCCGGCCGTTCGATTCTGGAAAACCATTAGGTTGAGGTGCCAGAGGGCAATGAAGTTGTACCCGACGCGTTCAGTGATTTCGAGAGTCTTTTTCACAGGTTTATCTTGAACCTATCATTACACAACACTACGCTAATACATCGCAGGCGACCACTACCCATCTTCACGCTCCGTGATCATGCGCAAGAAGATGTCGCGGAATGACCTGTTATCTTAACTTAATACGTGGAGCTCATCGCACACGTTCCTTCAGCAGAACCCCACGGATGGGGAAAACCCGCGTGGGGATGTTGCAGTACGGTTCTGGAAGGATCTCAAGGAGGGTGTCGAGCAGGAGGATGGGATAGTTGTGGAAGTACATGATAAAGTGGATATTGAATGGCCTTCAGTGATGATAATGGTTAAGAGAGCGTAATGGTGTTAGAGGGCGGTAGGTATTTCTTCGCCGGTGGCTTGCAGATAATCTGACCATCTGTACAGGCAACTGGCAATGCCACGATTCGGGACGCTAGCGAGGCTGTTATGGTTATGTCTCGTCAGCTTATCAAATGGAGTACTGAAAGAATACATGGCTTGGGCGTTATTAGATCACCATACAATTAGTGCTAATTACTGCTAATCTCGTCAGAATAGTTCACCTGGCCGCAGTGAGGCCCTCCCCTGTTTCGGCGACAAACCAACTGATAATCAACGTGGCATGTGATGCAGACTCACGCATACTGTGTCCGAGGTGGCCCATTGCGAGTTCTGCCCGTTGATCTTATCAGCACTATCATTGATATTGGCAGTGTTTCCTTGGTTACTGTGGAGCTGGAGGATGGGAGAGCTGTGGAAGGACATGATGGAGTAGACATTGAATGGCCATTAGCGATGATCGTGGTTAAGGGAGTGTAATGGCGCTAGAGGGCAGTAAGTATTCTTTCTTTGGCGACTTGCAGATCATCTTATTATTAGAGTAACTGGCAACACCACAATTTGCAAGGCTAGCGAATTATGTCCAATCAACTCATCAAATGCAGTACTACAGCTTGGACGTTATTAGATCACTATGCTATTACTGCTAAGTCTCATCAGAATAGTTGGCCTGGCCGCAGTGAGCCCCTTGCCTGTTTTCGGTGATAAACCAACTGATAATCAACATGGCCTGTGATGCAGACTCACATACCCTCTCCGAGGTGACCCATCGCGAGATCCGCCCCCATTGAAGCGCTATGCAGTGGTACTATATTTCTTAGTTACTGAATTTCCTCGTTCATATTGTATAATTCTACCTTAATCAGTGCAAGATCGAGTTGCCAGCAGGAAGATGTAAATGAAATAATGAATACTTCCAATCTGCGCATAGGTTGCGGGAGTATTTGGGTGACCCAAGTGCCGGCGCAACACTGGGCAAAACTCCCAGAGTATCACGTGTGGCGCCTAACCCTAGGTCTCCGCATCCTTTCCGACTGTCTATTTGGTGTCGATCAACTATTCACAGACCATTTATTTACAGAGCACAGCAGCCGTTTTGTGCTTATATGACGACAACAACCATCGAAGCACTTTCTGACTATCCATGATTTGAATATTTGGCTTTATTTGCTCATCTGATGGATCTCGCTTTTATAGTGGACCGAAACACAACGGCTTTATTCTATTTCTCCTTCGACTAGTATGGATGGCGTCTTGTAAGTATTTGACAGATATCAATGATACGGCATGAGCCGAGATGTATCTGATCACAGTGGATGGCGTCTGATATATGTAATCATACAGCATGAGTCGGAGATGTAAGTATCTGCATTGGATTCGCTCTCTTCCATGTCCGCTGACGCGGCTACCAGTGATACCGATAAATATCTTACTTCATGCTTTAAAAACGAAACTTACCATATCTTTGTTCATCGATTTAAGCATACGAGGCAACAGATAGTAAAGTGAGTTATATTCGCTCCGCTTCGACCTGCTGTGTGTCACGGCTTCCTATCTCCTGTGGTGCTATGCCGCAAAATGGCCCTTGTTCCATAAGATTAATGGGTAGAGCTGTTACGGTCACGCCTCAGGCTCGGCACACATGCTTGTTTTCGATCACATCACGCTTCGACCTGTGTGAGAATGATGAATACATGATTTTATACAGAACTCCTCGGTTTATGCAAGCTTGTAGTGAAAATACTCAGAAAATGACGTTGGATAAGTCTGCAAACCAAAATCTACCTTGATTCAATTGAGGACGTCCTCTTTTCCCTGATTTCGCACTGCAATACTTATGGGTCTTGAAGGATCGACTATCCATCTCCATCATACCGATTTTGGCGATATAAGCGCTGGATGGTGGTATATCTAGCACGAACACTATTGTTATACATCACCAACGCTCCCACTCGTTCAAACCAATCCCTCGAATATGACAATAGTCTCAAATGATCCCGCCTGGTGGCCATTCATCAGTTTGAATCTTTATTACAGCTATTGGGCGGGTTAGTTTTATCAGTTGGTGACATCTCGATTTAACATTGACTTATGGTTTCGTAGCTGCCGCTGCCGTCATCGTGGTATATGATTGGGGTGCGTGGAACAGTGTTCAAAAATCGCTGATATTCTCATAATGATTCCAGTGCTGACACTAGGACAAGAGGTAGGTCGATGCTATCGCCAGAGTAGCCAACTTGCTAATAATGGTTTTACAGATTGAACTGATCTGGGTGAGTAACAGTCCTATATTAGAAGAAAAGCAATATATATATATAATGGATCCGCGACAGAGACAACGCTGGTCTCTCATGACTGTGCTGTACTTGATAGTTCGTACCCTAAGTCATACTATAGCGTGACTGGCAAGTTATGCTGACTCCAAAATGTTCTAGACACGATATATTGGAATACCATATTCTTTGTATGTTGTTGAGGCCAACAGGTTAGTGCTGTGCTAATAGCCTATCTCTCGTCATCAGTATGGCTGCTCTACGTATGTCTCATATGCACCGTGTTCGATTCTTCTGACTGGCGGCACACAGCATCCACTCCATTGGTCCCTCGGACAGATACAGTGAGTATTCTGCAACCATCTCATTCCTATCCATTGGATACATTCATAATATGTAGGGGCGAGTGAGATCTTGACCACTAAACTTGGCTCAGCATAATGACTCAATAGGTGTGAGTGGGGCCTTTGATCCTAGTACAAAGATGATCACTAATTAGGTGTTTCAGGCCAAATTATGTACTACGCAACAAATGGGATAACTGTGGTCGTACCTGCCATGCTGGGCGGTGAGCTGCGATACCTCAGTGATATTGACTCAACTGAAACATGATGCAAAGTCATCATGATTGCTCGGTTGCATGCCATGTATCAGGGATCTAGAATCATGCTCATCTTTCTGGTTATTATCTTCTTGGCTATCAACATCGCCTGTGGAGCAATCGTGGTAATAGGAATCAAATCTGTTGTAGAAGGTAAGCATTACTTGTTGACTCGACGAACACAGCTCATTGGACAAACACTAGAGGAGCTGATACTCTCTGGCATATCTATGTGCAGTTTTGATGAAGGGGCATCCTCCCAGCTTCTGATTTCAATCACATGGATTCTCAACACCGTTTGGGAGGCCCTCGCATTGTGTCTTTCAATCTGGATTGCTGTGAAACACTTTCGTGACTTGCGACGACTCAACCAATCGACAGGATCAACCATCGGTGACTGTTTCAGAGTGCTGATAAAGTCTCATGTGCTTTATTTTGCAGGGTGAGCTTGTAATGCGAATGTAGTTATCTTTTTCTGCTCAAGTTCCGCACGTCCTAGTTTTGCTGGCGTCTCTTCCCTCCAGCTTGCTGACATCTCTCCAGAGCTCTGGGTATGCCGACCCGTCGTTGACATTTGCTTGTGACCACTGTTGATCATTTTTATAGACTTCAACTTCTATCGTATCTCAGATACTTCAAGGTGCCCTTCCAGTTTTATTGGGCGTCCAGATGTTTGTGTTGGAACCACGCCTTATCCTTAGCGTTAGAGATTATCACGCCAAACTTGTGGCCGATTCTGACGCAGAAACTAGCATGAGATCGATCGTCTTTGAACAGCGTGTACATGTATCAACTAGCAGTACTGTGTAGGGAAATGCTTGCGGAGTGTTCTGTAGGGAGGAGATATCTGGTCAAGGATCCGCTGTAGTATTTATTCGAGTTATGGTTATGGCAAGGTTATGGTGTTTCAAAGTATTTTTATGTAAGAGAAGGTTCATGTAGACAAATTCATTTCTTGTTGCATCGTTACTGGAACTCAATGAACGGCGAGGTGATCCTAACAGTGGCTGGCGCGCTCTACCATGGTGGTAGAAGGGTGCAGTATGGGGATAATTCGAAGATTGCAACAGACTAAGGTCCGATAAATTGATTGTGTAGGAATGACAAGCAGTCAGATGGAAGACACGGTGCAATGATGATGCACTAGACAGCAGAGGAAAACGCACACCCTGGACGGACGTCAGCGTCACACCAATGCACATGATAACATATCAACAGGGACGATTGTTCCATCATAGTTCAGTGCTGAAATACGGTCTTGTCCATTCAATACCTCTTGGAGGTACAGCGCTCAGTACATACTTCCATCAAATTCCCGTCTCCTCCAAAAACTTATCCACAGTATCTCAAAGTTCCTTTGCAAGCTTCTCATTGCTTGCCACCTTCGTCGGTTCTGCTAACTTGCCTACCGGCATTATATACTTACCCTTGTACCCCCCGCGGTGCTCAAGGGCCACTTCTTCCGATCCAGCTGCAAACGCCGAGTTATATGCACCCTGGTCTTGATTTACAAAGAACAGGAACATGATGGGCTTGACGATGATCTGGAGCTTGGATAGGGACGCTTTATGAGAGACTTGCCGTTTGCGACCATAAGTAGTCCATGTACAATATTTATTCCTCTCTGAAAAATAACCTGACGTACCTTCTGATGGAGGGAGGCTCGACTTAAACACAACAACCGTCGCCGATCAGGCCATAAGATAGACTGAACTAAACATTAAGCATAATAATGATATCAGGTCTACACAGTAAGGTATTAAAAAGATGAAGTCGATATCTACTCTAAGGTATATCACTCGTAAAGCCACGTCACAAGCTCCTTTTCAGTTGCTGACTATTCTCCGCTGCAAAAGGCCAATCTGAATAACCTGCCGGTGAAGAATTGCCGGCCATGTACCACGTTGCTTGGTCACCCCGTTCGAGTGCGAGGTCCTTTAGCACGCGGAATGGAAGATCGGGCTGCGTAAGAGGGCCGCGTCAGTCACCGCCAAGTATGAGAACAAATGGCTTACGTTTGGCATAAACAACCTCCCAAATCCAATGAGGCCGCCCTTCTTGTCTGCCGTCTCAATTGCACTATTCCGGGTATGCCCGTTTGTGCTGATGAACGTGCTCCCTTCAACACCTTGCCAGATATCGCGAATGAAATCGCTGTTTATTTCAGCAGTGATTTCGTTAGGCATCGGCTCTACGACATGAATGTACGCGAGTTTGTGCTTGCGCAGCTGCTCAACCACGTAGGAGAACTGGGGTTTGGGATCTGTCATTCCCATACCTGCACCATAAATCAGCTAAATGACGATTGGCAACATTCATTGATACACGTACCATAGAATGTGCCCCACGGGCTGATTCGGAACGCCGTCCTCTCAGCACCAATGGCCTGCACAACAGCATCTGTTACCTCGAGTGCAAATCTTGCACGATTCTCGATGGTTCCGCCGTATTCATCTGTGCGCTGGTTGGTGACGTCCTGTATGAACTGGTCGATCAAGTAGCCGTTTGCGCCGTGAATTTCGACCCCATCGAAACCAGCTCGAATGGCGGTTTTGGCGGCAGCGGTGTACGTGGCAACGTATTCTTTGATTTCGTCTCTGGTGAGTGCGCGTGGCACGTCTGTGCTTTTCGGGACGGGAATGGAGGAGGCACTAATGTAGGGACTATTGTTCTCCTTAGCAAGAACTGCTGTTTCCGCTGCGCGTCCGAGCGCCCAGAGTTGTAGGAAAATGAACGAGCCCTTCTCGTGAACTGCTTCTGTTACCTACAATACGGGGCGTGGCTCAGCTCTCATCGTGTAAGATCATTAAGCTAGATACAACACACCTTCTTCCATGCCTCCACATGCGCATCGGTGTATATTCCAGGGACATTATTATAACCGCCAGCCTTCTGAGATATGAATGTGGCTTCTGAGATAAGGAGAGTGCCAGGGGTAGAGCCTCTCTGAGCGTAGTACGCGGGCGCTTCTGGGCTTGGAACATGTTCTGCGCTTGCACGTACACGGGTAAGTGGCGCAAGGACAATGCGATGCTGCAAGTCGATGTTGCCTACACGGATGGGGGAGAAGAGTGCTGAGGTAGAAGAAGACATGGCTATCTAGATTCTATTGCACAGTAGTGTAAGATGCTTGGAATGGTATGACGTTGATTGAATAAACGGCCACATCGTGTGTTTTATAGCCAACTTTGCCTTCGTTCAACATGGCTGACCGAACAAGTTTAAAATGAAAGGATTGGTAAGGTTGGACCATCTGATCCTTGTTGTACGATGGAAGGCGAAAGAACTGAATTAAGTGGCGTCATATCGGACGATTACAAATATTTTGAATCGATTGATCCTAAAAATGGAGGCTGTTGCCCATCAACCACATCATGATGTTAGTAAGGTCTGTCATCCTCCGAGTCAATGAATGAGCCGGAATTTGATAGACGGGCTGGAATTCGACAGCTCTGACAAAGACTTCGCGATCCTGGCCGGTATGATGACTCTTGTATAACAGCAGGATCTCGAATGTTCGACATGTTGAACGAAGCAAGCCAGGCCCAGAACATCATCGTGTTTCTTGCTTCTTGACTGCTTTAACTCCAGCTGGAGTCATTTCCATCCAAGCCATTCAAAATACTTGATTAGGTGTAAAATCCTGCGCATCCGGGGTAAACCAGCATGCCGCTCTTGTTCTCGTCTTCGCCCTTGATTTGAACCAGTTCCTGATGGAGATAAAGTTTCGCTTGGGATGTCCGTTCGAGATGGTGCTTATGTGTATCCCTCATTTCTGAAACATCTCGCCCAGCTATTGAAAACTATTCAAGCAAGCGTCTCTCTCCTGGCTTCGGTAGCCAAAATCGGTACCTCTCCTGGTTGCAGGCGATGGTCGACCCTTCACCCCATTCAAGTTGGCAATGATGTTATCTATCCTCCATCAATGTCACTGTCCTCACCTCGAACGGGGTGTTCCACGACGATGCTTTGGACCTACGTGGTACGCATTACTTACTACAAACGTCAATCAATATTAACATTAACTCTTCAACATTATCATTCCCCTCTTAGGTCGCCTTGACTATACTGATCTGAGGCACTCGCGATGGTCGGCACAAGTGATATCATCCTCGTCCATGAACAGCAGACAGGAAGTCGCAGAAGGGAAAGATACTTTTGTCACATGGTTCAACAGTATCAAAATGACCATTTGAATCACTCAGTTCTACATATCATTCAGGTCAATAGACTGAAGTCGCAAGCAGTTGATGATTAAAGTACAGATTATGATTATGAAACTAAGCATTTTAATTTTTCTTAGGTTCCCGTACTCTCCTGTCGTCAGACCTTTGATATTAGATAGCCATTCCTTCGAAGTTCTATATCAAGGTGGTGCATCAGTAGTAAGTTCTTCTGATAGCACTGACGAGCATATTTACATCGACTTACTATGCATCTCAAGACCATTGCTTGGGGTATTTATACTATTCGCGTGTCCTCCCGAATGGTTCTTAGTTTTATCGTTGACCATTAGTACGTGGACACTCACAATTTCTGCAATGGCGACTTTCGGCAAATCCTCTTTTAACACCGCCATATATGCGATTTTCTGGCCGACCTACCCTAGGTCACTGTATGACTTCATATTCCGGTACCACGAGCGCAACAAGGGTGCAAGACAGGATAGAGCAGTGGATCTCGGTTGTGGGACAGGTCAGTTCTAGCTGTACTCAATTTTAAAGGATTTCAGCTATTAACATATTGATGATGCATTCGGAATTCCAGGTCAAGCGACGGTCGAGCTCACACCCTTCAAGTACGTCATTGGTGTCGACCCATGTTCTAAAGATGATCAAAGTTGCTCAGGAAAACGCTAGTGAGCACTGGTCAATATGAGTACGTGCAGGCGAGCGCAGAGAGTCCACCGTTTTTAGAGGATAGTAGTATGGATCTAGTCATTGCCGGTGCGTGTATTAGACAGGATGGACTCGATGGTACTATTTTCTCATGATGTCTGCGTGGTTGTAGCCCAGGCAAGTCATTGATTTGATTAGAATACAATGTGGCCTGAGCTCGCAGGGGTGACGAGGAAGAATGGAGTGCTGCATTCTGGGTATGTGTTCCCATCTCCAAGCCATCATTGTCCAGTCACTCTTGACATTTGCTTAGATTTACTCTGGGTTCCGCTTCACTCGCTATACGTCACTCACAGAAAATTAATGCTTATTGCCAAGGTATTGATTACTGAACAGCGTTGGCCCATACTGGCAACAAGCCAGCCGTTCGATTCTGGAAAACCACTTAGTTGAAGTGCCAGCAGGTAATGAAGTTGTACCCGGCGCGTTCAGTGATTTCGAAAGTCTTCTTCACGGGTTTTTTCTTGGACCTATCATTCAACAATGCACAAATGCATCACAGACGACCACTACCCATCTCTCCCTTCTCCACGCTCCGTGATCATGCGCAAGAAGATGACAAGGAATGACCTGTTATCTTATCTTAATACGTGGAGCTCGTCGTACATGTTCTGTCAGCAGAATCCCGCAGATGGGGAAAACCCGCGTGAAGATGTTGCAGTGCGGTTCTGGAAGGATCTTAAGGAGGGTGTGGAGCTGGATGATGGGAGAGCTGTGGAAGGACATGATGAAGTAGACATTGAATGGCGATTGGTGATGACAATGGTTAAGAGAGTGTAATGGTGGTATTCCTTCGCTAGTGGTTTGCAAATTTGATTAGAAACTATGTGTACAAGCAACTGGCAATACTACGATTCGGGATGTTAGCAAGACCGTCATGTCTCATCAGCTTATCAAATGCAGTACTGAATGGCCACAGTGAGGCCTTCAGCTCTTTCAGCGATAAACCAACCGATGATCAACATGGCCTGTGATGCAGACTCACGCACACAGTGTCCGAGTGACCCATCGCGAGATCTGCCAAGCGCTATCGTTGGCAGTGTTTTCTTGGTTACGGAATTTCCTCGTTTATATCGTAGAATTCAGCTGGATAAGCCTCTCATCATAACTTTCTAAATCAGTGCAACCTCCGGAGCCCGTGAACTGGCACTAAATGAAATAATGAATACTTCCGATCTGTGGTGAACAATTAGAACTTAGGTTGCGGGAATATTTGGGCGCAAGTGCCAGCGCAATTAAGTATAGTACACACTTGGCAAATTGGAAAAACTCCCAGATCATCGGAGCATCACTGTCCAGCCTCCAGCGAAATTAACCCCAGGTCTCCGCACTGGCCAGTAAGTCATCACTAAGATTAGATCTATCTCTTCACCTCTGACTATCTATTTGGTGTCGATCAAGCTGCAACTCGCTATTCAAATACTCACAATCCATTTATTTACAGAGCACAGCAGCTGTTTCATTTTTATGACGACTATACTGATCCAAAGTTCAAGTACTTCGGGAATCACCGAAACAATGATCATCAATTCTGCACAATTGGAAATTGCACATGCTTCTTATCTCGATTTCTCTTTCGAATAACGTCAAATATTAATCATACAGCATGAATTGAGATGTATCTGCTGTGTTGGATTCGCTCTCTGCCATGACCGCTGATATGACTGCGAGTAGCACCGATAAATGTATTACTTCATACACACGAGGCAACAGATGTGTAAAGTGAGTCATATTCGCTTCCCTTCGACCCACTGTGTGTCACAGTTTCCTATCTGTGGTGCTATTACGGTTACACCTCGGGCTCAACAGAAGGGAGCGGATATACTCGTTTTCGATCACATCACGCTTCGACCTGTGTTAGAATGTTGACTACATAATCTCATACAGGACTCCTTGGTTTAGGCAAGCTTGCAGTAAGAATACTCCGTTGAAAATGAAATACCGACATTGCCAACAACTGGAACATTCCTGATGTTCAGGTGGCCCAGTCGGCAAATCAAAATCTACCTTGATCTGGTCGAGGACCTCCTCTGTTCCCTGATTTCGCACTGCAATACTTATGGGTCTTGAGGGATCAAATGTCCATCTCCATCATGCTTATTTTGGCGATAGAAGCGCTGAATAGTGGTATATCCAGCACGAACACTATTGTTATACACCACCAACGCCCCCCACTCGTTCAAACTCATCCCTCGAATATGACCGTAGTCTCAAATGATCCCAGTTGGTGGCCGTTGATCAGTTATGATGTTTTTTACAGCTATTGGGGGGGTTAGTTGTATCAGTTGACATCTTTGATTTAACATTGACTTGTGGTTTCGCAGTTACTGGCGGTGTCGTGGTTGTATATGATTGGGGTGCGCAGAGCAGTGTTAAAAAACTGCTAATATTCTCATGATAATTCCAGTGCTGACACTAGGACAAGAGGTAGGTCGGTGCTATCGCTGGAGTAGCCAACTTGCTAAAAATGGTATTACAGATTGAACTGATCTGGGTGAGTAACATTAGAAGAAAAGCAACAAAATATAATCAATTCGCGACAGAAACAACGGTGGTCTCTCATAACTGTGCTGTACTTGATAGTTTGTCCCTTACTTCATACTATAGCGTGACTGGCAAGTTGTGCTGACTTCAAAATGTTCTAGATACGATATATTGGAATACCATATTCTGTGTATGTTTTTGAGACCAAGTTGGTGCTGTGCTAATAGCCTATCTCTCGTTATCAGTATCTCTGCTATGTGTAGTATGTCTCACATGCACTGTGTTCGACTCTTCTGACTGGCGGCACACAGCATCCACTCCATTGGTCCCTCTGACAGATACAGTGAGTATTCTGCAACCATCTCATTCCTATCCAATGGATACATTCATAATATGTAGGGGTGAGTGAGATTTTGACCACTAAACTTGGCTCAGCATAATGACTCAATAGGTGTGAGTGGAGCCTTTGATCCTAGTACAAAGACGATCACTAATTAGGTGTTTCAGGCGGAATTATGTACTACGCTATGAATGGGATAACTGTGGTCGTACCTGCTATGCTGGGCGGTGAGCTGCAATACCTCGGTGATATTGACTTGTCTGAAACATGATGCAAAGTCATCATGATTGCTCGGTTGCATGCCATGTATCAGGGATCTAGAATCATGCTCATCTTTCTGGTTATTATCTTCCTGGCTATCAACATCGCCTGCGGAGCAATCATGGCAATAGGAATCAAATCTGTTGTAGGAGGTAAGCTTTACTTGTTGACTCGACGAACACAGCTCATTGGACAAACACTAGAGGAGCTGATACTCTCTGGCATATCTATGTGCGATTTTGGTGTAGGGGCATCCTCCCTGCTTCTGATTTCAATTATATGGATTCTCAACACCGTTTGGGAGGCGCTCGCATTGTGTCTTTCAATCTGGATTGCTGTGAAACACTCCCGTGACTTGCGACGACTCAACCAATCGACAGGATCAACCATCGGTGACTGTTTCAGAGTGCTGATAAAGTCTCATGTGCTTTATTTTGCAGGGTGAGCTTGTAATGTGCATGTAGTCATATTTTTCTGCTCAAGTTCCGCACGTTCTAGCTTTGCTGGCGTCTACTCCCTCCAGCTTGCTGGCACCTCTCCAGAGCTCTGGGTATGCCGACCCGTCGTTGACATTTTCTTGTGACCACTGTTGATCATTTTTATAGACTTCAACTTCTATCGTAGCTCAGATACTTTATGGTGCCCTTCAAGTTTTATTGGGCGTCCAGATGTTTGTGTTGGGACCACGCCTTATCCTTAGCGTTCGAGAATACCACGCCAAACTTGTGGCCGACTCCGACGCAGAAACTAGCATGAGATCGATTGTCTTTGAACAGCGTGTACATGTGTCAACTAGCAGTACTGTGTAGGGAAATGCTTGCGGAGTGTTCTGTAGGGAGGAGATATCTAGTCAAGGATCCGCTGTAGTATTTATTCGAATTATGGTTATGGCAAGGTTATGGTGTTCCAAAGTATATTTATGTAAGAGAAGAAGGTTCATGTAGACAAATTCATTTCTTGTTGCATCGTTACTGGAACTCAATGAACGGCGAGGCCATCATCCTAACAGTGGCTGGCGCATGGTGGTAGAAGGGTGCAGACTCACGTGCTCCACCTCGCTCCTTTTTCTCACTCCTCCTCTTGAACCGCCATGGCTGCTGCTGTTCTTTTCACGATGTCGTGGGTATCCAGAAATGCCACTCTCCGTCATGGTAGATTCAGAAGACATCGTTGGAGACTTCATCTCACCGTGACCCGTCTTCACTTTTACTGGCCGAAATGCTCCTCCTTCGGACGACGCTATGTATTTAATGCTATCTGCGATGGTATTCTGTCCCGACGAAACCGCATGTTCTTTGTCGAGGGTCGACCACGAAGGGCGAAGATTTTCATGAATACTATCGTCGACACTGCGTGCGTCAGGACATACAATTCTCAACGTCAGAAGCAATGCGCCGTTGCAACAGCGTATAAAGCTGTGGAAATTCATGCATCCTCTGCCTTTCAATCCAGCGTGTTCGAGCTGGACCGTCAATCGCGAGCAGTTTCACTCATGACCTGCCTATGCAACGGCATTCGACGTTATTGTAATTCACGCTAGAAAACGTCCAAAGGTGAACGAAGTTTAAGGTCGACATCTATTATAAGGTATATCACTTTCAAAGCCATGTCAGAATTTGCCTCCCAGTTGCTGACTATTCTCTGGTGCAAAAGGCCAATCCGAATAACCTGCCGGTGTAGAATTGCCGGCCATGTACCACGTTGCTTGGTCACCCCGTTCGAGTGCGAGGTCCTTTAGCAAACGGAATGGAAGATCAGGCTAGGTAAGTGGGGCACGTCAGTCACCGCTAAGTCTAGGAACAAATGACTCACGTTTGGCATAAACAACCTCCCAAATCCAATAAGGCCCCCTTTCTTGTATGCCGTTTCAATCGCGCTACTCCGGGTATGTTTGTTTGTGCTGATGAATGTGCTACCTTCGACCCCCTGCCAGATATCACGGATGAAATCGCTGTTTATTTCAGCAGTGACTTCGTCAGGCATTGGCTCCACAACGTGGATGTATGCGAGTTTGTGCTTGCGCAGCTGCTCAACCACGTAGGAGAACTGAGGTTTGGGGTCTACCATTCCCATACCTGCACCACAAATCAACTAAATAACGATAGCTAGTATTCAACTATAGACATACCATTGGATGTGCCCCACGGGCTAATTCGGAAACTCGTCCTCTCAGCACCAACAGCCTCCACTATGGCACCTACTACTTCGAGTGCAAACCTTGCACGGTTCTCGATGCTTCCGCCGTATTCATCTGTGCGCTGGTTGCTGACGTCTTGCATGAACTGGTCGATCAAGTAGCTGTTCGCGCCGTGAATTTCAACGCCATCGAAGCCAGCTCGAATGGCAGTTTTGGCGGCAGCGGCATACATGGAAATGTACTCTTTAATTTCATTTGTGGTCAGTGGGTGTGGTACGTCTGTCTTGTTCGGAAGGGGGATAGGTGAAGCACCGACGTAGGGACCATTGTTCTCTTTGGCAAGAACGGCTGTTTTCGCGACGCGACCGGGCGCCCCAAGCTGCAGGAAAATGAACGAGCCCCTCTCGTGAACTGCTTCTGTTACCTGCGATACAGGGCGTGAATCAGCTCTCATCCAGTAAGATCATCGAGCAAGACACAACATACCTTTCTCCATGCCTCTACATGGGCGTCGGTGTATATCCCAGGAATATTATCAAAACCACCAGCCTTCTGAGATATGAATGTGGCTTCTGAGATAAGAAGAGTGCCAGGGATAGACCCTCTCTGAGAGTAGTACGCGGGCGCTTCTGGACTTGGGACATGATCTGCGCTTGCACGTAGACGGGTAAGTGGGGGAAAGGACGATGCGGTGCTGCAAGTTGATGTTGCCTACGCGAATGGGGGAAAATAGTGCAAAACTTGAAGAAGACATGGTTATCTATTGCAGATTAGTAGAGAATGCCTGGAATGATATGATATTGATTTGAGGGACGGTCAGGTCATGTCATGTGTCTTATAGCCAACTTCCCTTCGCTCGACAAAAATGAGATAGATAGATTTGTCAGGTTGGGTAGAGCCATTCTGCCACTTGTGAAAACCTCATCAAAGCATGATATGTAATGCAATGATGGCGGAAGAAGGTAGACGCTACGATAGATAGGACCAGATTGGTCAGGTATACACTGCTTCAGCAGCTGTCAGCGTGCACGGTCGTACATGCGGTAAGCGCCACTGAGTATCATCTATAAAGTTTATTACTTAGCAAAAGGTCGGAAACACACCGATATCATTGCGTGCTCGAGGTACCTGAATGATTGCGCCACTGTAGAAAGTCATCATGTCTGTCACCTCCTAGACTCGTGACCAGTCCTAACCTATGAAGCAAGCCGTCGTTTAAAACAGGACTGGTCACGAGTCTGGGTCAATTTGACAGATTCGGACTGTGCCGATCTTGGCTGTAGTGGTGGCTAACACGGCCAAGTCCCAGGCTGGCTGTGACAGATCCCATTCAAATCAGGGAATAAATTATCAATCATAGCGGCGCAAGCGCCAACCCCGACTCCACTTAAAGACACTGAGACAAGATGTGATTCGCAGATATTTGTAAGACAACAATGTAGGTCATTTATACAGTTCAAGCCAAGATAAAGAAGTCACCAAGAAAAACGATCACTCCAACCTACTCGATCATAGTATACTCAAGCTTGTCCTCATCATCAAGTACAGCAGAGGAAGAAGAACCTTTTTTAGTGGGTGACTGGTCAGTTGCGTCATCTTCAGCCTTTCTTCTTCCCTTCCTTCCTTGAGCAAGTCCATAAAAGCGGTCTTAGTGTACTTGGTGCAAGGCAGAAGCTACATGTACTGTAGAGTTTCGACACCTCTTGAGAGGTACAACTATCGTCAATCTCAGTCCATCAAATTCCCTTCTCCTCCAAAAACTTATCCACAGTATCCCAAAGCTCCTTTGCAAGCTTCTCATTGCTTGCCCACCTTCGTCGGTTCTGCTAACTTACCCACTGGCGTTATATACTTACCCTTGTACTTCTCGCGGTGCTTGGCCACTTCTTCTGATCCAGCTGCAAATGCGATTATATGCACCCTGGTCTTGATTTACAAAGAAAAGGAACACGATGGGCTTGACGATGAAGTAAAAATTGGATAGGGGCGGTTTATGGGAGAAGTGTTGACTGCTCCAGGGTGAACGGCGATGACGGTGATGGGAGAGCCAACGGCAGCGAGGTGTCGTTGAAGTTCAGAAGCGTAGAGTATATTCATGAGTTTTGACAAACCTTGTGAAGGAATTTTGTGAGACAGAAGATAGCAAGGGACGATCGACGTACAAATACCGCGCAAAGCTGGGGGAAAGCGAACTCTTGAGCTCATTGTTAAGATCGTCCAAGGTTGCGGAAACGAGGTTCCCCTGATACGAACCGGTGGCCGTCTGAAGCGATCTGAATGGTAGTACGAAAGTGTGAGTTTTCGGGACGCATTCGGTGAAGCATCACATACAACAACTATGCGGACGTCTGAATCAGGTTCTGCTCCTGTCTGGTCCAGCAGCGGTTGAAGGGTGCGTGTCAGGACGATATGACTTATTAACGCTGGAATAAACATAAGTGAGTGTTTAGTCCTGTTTTTATATACCAGAAGACGCACTTAACTATCACTATCTCTTGGATTCCTGAGATGTTGTTTAAGTACGGTCTTTACACCGCGAGACAAAGCTTACCATCCGATGTTATGGTGTAATCCCCAATGAACCTATAGGGTATTCAGTACCAATTACGCCCATGCAAGCCGATCAACTTACATCGCAGCATTATGAACTGTGATTCATTCAGCATACCGAAATTATGAACGAACCAAAACATATACTCACTCAGAACATCCAATCTCTTTTCCTGTTTCATAAATTCCTCTGCCGCTTTCTTTGCATTCCGAGGGTCTTTCAAATCGAGTTCCAACCAGATAATATCACCGTTCCCAGGACCCAGCCCTTCTGCTTTCAGTTGCGCGATTGCCTCCTCTGCCTTGTTTTGGTTGCGTGCGGCCATGTACACCTTGGCACCACGACGTGCCAGGTGCTTCACAGTTGAGTAGCCGATACCTGCGCTACAAAGTAGCTGTGAGTAGCACTCCGGGTCATGTGTGTGACATACTCACTTTCCGCCTGTGATCAGGATAACCTTACCAGACAAGTCTGGGAGGTCAGTGACTGGATCGAATGACTTTGAAAAGAAACCCATGGTGCTGAGATAAAGCAAGACAACAGAAGAAACGACAGGGGGTAAATGTCGAGGACTTGTCTATATACAGGGCGGTAGATAATTGGCTGGCGACCTGGAAATGCTTTGTCACAATACACGTACATGCATTGCGCAAGCCCTGTAAGCGGCGGCAGACTAACCGAAATAACTCCGAGGTGTCTCTTGTTCGTCCGGCTTAAGCTGAAGGACTATTTGCCCTCTTCACTGATCTGGTAAACTACGGGACACTGTCAGTCTGTCAGGAGAGTCACAGCCTGCAGTTTGATTTTGACTTACCCAGAAAAGTGACCGAGTGCGAGTCACTGAATGTTGATTCATTGTCGTTCAAAGGTTCATGCTGCATCCTGAAGGCAATATCTAGCAGTGTCAGGACGGTTGGATTGATGCAGTATTACAGTACAGTCGTACCGATGAGTACTACGCACACGTGGTTGTTTGGAGGCTGTCCGGCGCTTCAGCACTCAGCTTCGGGCTGGGAAAACTTTGAAAGCTTCAGCATCCCTTGAATACTCGGTGATTACTGTCAATGTCTTCTCAGTCGAATTTGCGAAGCCGTGCCAGAGGGGGGTTAAGCACGATCTTTGACTACGTTTGGACACGTTCGTCTGCAATGTGGTGTTCTATTCTTTGTACTAATTCAATCATGTCCACTTCGGCACCTTCGTCTGTGATTAAGGCTCCAAAGGTCTCCTGCAACTTTGCCAAACAAGCCACCCCGTTCCCGTGCTGTCACAGTATGTCTTACCCTGTCAATACTCTGAAGCAACAAGATGCTCAGGCAGTCACTCGTTAACAGAAACACCTCGTATCACAGTCAGTAGTCCTGGAGGCTCACTGACCCCACAGAAGTCGCTACCTTTATCTCGGATACCTTCTGCTGGTACAACTTCGGTCGCTACAGCAAGCGGTGCATGCGCCGCACTGGGCAGTAATATCAACCCTTCAAGTTCTGGCATATCTGTACCGTTAAGCACAGTATCTCCATCTATTCCATCGATACGCAAGGCAAAGCCGATTCCAGCATCCGAGGTAAATCGATACAAGAGGAAACGGCCAATGTAAGTTGGTATGAGGCGCTTTCCACTTCCTTTTTCCATGCTTAATCACGGCATAGACCCCAAACGAAGGACCGCGTATTTATCAAGCCGGGGGAAAAGGTGTTCAAGGAGTATGTCCTTCTTCTTCAGTCGGACTATTGTGAGTTGACGACGCCAAG